>JAYMSV010003131.1:0-10227 GCA_036897745.1 Erodium moschatum | reverse complement strand
GGAAGTTCAGGAAGATTCTAAAACGCACTGTACCTAGAAAAACAATACCTATATCCAAGCAATTGGGAATCAAACTTGCTTAGTTGCTTATGATTTCAATAGTTTGAGAACTATTAGCTCAGTTTTGTTAAAGGGATATACAAATATTTCTGTGTTGAAGCCATCATTTGCAGCTATAATACTTTTTCCACATATACCCAAATATTTGGTGGATTGTAGCTAGTTAGGACCAAGTTCGATGCAAAAAGGAAAAAGAATCTATATGGCAAACTGTTTGTGGATCAATTGTTACTTTAGAAACTAAACACATGAAGCTCATTGTAAAAGATGTGTGTGCAGGTAACCCTTTTCTGTTGCCTGGCGCCACAGCTGCTACTATACTCATGCTTGGTGCTCTTCATATTCGTAGAATGTACAGTGACAAGAAGGTGCACATTGATTCTTAATCTTAGTTGTTTGTCCTAAATTTGATGCTCAGAGGCTATAACGAAGTGGTACGGAATACTGTTCTGGCTGTTATTGTAATGTTCGTAAGCATTTCTGATCTAAATATACTAATTTGTATTTGAGTGAATAAAATTATATCTGGTGTACTAATAAATAGAAAATGTTGATTAGGATTGATCATGTATATATCTTCAAGCAAAGTAATGGACCCTCATTGTGCCCATTAGATTGTCGGTTGTTTAGTTATTGAGAGATGCTTTTCGTACCTTACTTCCTAGTTGTGTGAATACACTTTATGTTTTCGTGTGTTTGTTTATCAAAGTTATCTCTCTTGTTCAACTATTTATAAATATTTAAGTTGGACATCTCTAAAGTTTGCTTTAAGATGAATCATTAGTCGGGTTGGTCCTGCATAATTGCGTCATGGACTTTGTTGAATCTTCAAATTGTGCTGCATTATAGTCATTTGGATTTGTTGTGGAGCTGCTTGCGTTCGACCGATTATCAACTCTTCCACTAAAGCCTTTTAGGAGTGATGTTCTACATTCATCTGCTAAGTATTTCTCTCTTTTCTTCTTCTTTGTCGATAGATTGAAGAAGCACGGGAAAGAGGAATTGAACATGAATTTCAGCCTGACGCAAAAGTAACATGCCCACATTGCTCATCAATATCTTTTTGTTTCTACGAACTTATTAATTGTAATTGGCATACTTCTAAGTTCTAAGTATATTTTTGGGAAGAATAAACAAATAAGGTTCAGCTAAAAATGCTATAGCTTCTACGCCTAACTTCTTACTGAAGCTTAATTTCTATGAGTTTGCCAACTGTAGGCTGCATTTCTGAGGATGCTGCCTTTACGCTCCATTTCGAGATTATGGGGTTCCTTGACAAGTGTGGTAAGTGATCTTTTTAGTTTATGAGCTAAAAATTTCTACATAAGTAATTTTGTGTGATTTACCTTGCTTCTTGAGCTCATTTTTATCTCTCACTCTGTGCACATTAGAGCCTGAACTCTGTTGTATCTAAGATATATTGTTTCTTTCCTATATAAAAATTTGATCTGCTCTCTGTCATAACTTTTATGAACTTTCTTCTCTTTCACTTGATAGCCGAGTGTTTTAATATTCTATAGATTATCGAGTACTAGATGTGTATAACATGCAGCTTATAGTTAAAAAGGATGAATGTTTATCAGATTCATCTAAAAAGCTTAGAGTTGTAATTTTGTCTTAAAAGCTCCATCCTGTGTTCTGTTCATCAATCATTATCGGTATGTCTATCACATGTTCTAGAAGCTTTTGTTTTGTACGAGTCAGTGGTTTCTGGCTTGTATTGTTGCTAAAATTGTACTCCGATCGTTTTCTTCTTATAATCTACCTTCTAAAAGAAGCTCCTTATAGGAACTTCCTCTCTGGGTGCGTCCACATGTTTATAGAGCATGGGCTCGAGCATTCCATTCAAGTATGGTTATTTACACTTCCTAATCTCATTATTGTAGTACTTAGTGACTTATTGTTTCTTGATAGAGATCGTTTCAGTATCCATGCATACAAAGTAGGATTGAAGTATTTATAATACTGTAACTGGTTTGTATTCCAGACTTAGAAGAAGCGGCTTTTCCTCTGGAAGAATATGCTTCTTTGCAGGAGTTCTTTGTTCGCACCTTGAAAGAAGGTTCCAGGCCTATTGATCAAGACCCACAATGCCTGGTAACTGGTAACCAGTTTCTTGGCATCTTACTGGTCATTCTTTTATTCTATGAGCTACAGCTAACTGTTGTGGAACATGCATATCTGTTCTGTTATGGCCATAGGTTAGTCCTGTAGATGGTACTATTCTCAGGTTTGGAGAGTTGAAAGGAGTAAGGCCTATGATTAATCAAGTCAAAGGGTTTTCCTATTCCGTTTCTTCTCTGCTTGGAGCAAGCTCCTTCCTTCCACTGATAACTGAGGGAAATGTTCATGAAGCTAGTAGTGAAGAGGAAAAAACTCCTACAGAAAAGAGTAAGAAGACATGGTGGAGGGTTTCATTGGCATCTCCTAAAGTTCGGGACCCAGTATCAGTGAGGTAAATGTACACGTTGCTACTAACTTAATTCTTACCTTTGGCTGGGCCAGTATTTTGGGAAATGTATGTTTATGTGGCCAAACACTGCTTTCCTTAAGCTGGAAACCCTTCCCAATTTGCATTCGATCCCTCCAAGCTTGATCCAAAATGGACTATAGATTATTGATTGGTACCGCATTATAATATTCTAGGCTAGTGAGTCTATATGCTCCTTGAAATCAAACGTAATGCAAGTTAATCTATAAATTGAAAATCTTCTTTGCAGTCCAATGAGAGGCTTATTCTACTGTGTTATATACTTGAAACCTGGAGATTATCATCGTGTACACTCACCAGTTGATTGGAGTGTTCTTGTTCGGCGGCATTTTCCAGGTAACTGGTTTTCCATTATATTTGTGGAAAACAATGTCATATGTATTTGACCACAGTGAATAATGAATTTTTAAGTTTATATATATATATATATTGTTTTTTGAATATTTGGGCATGTGATGTTCAAAAGTGTACCGTAGGGTGAATATTGTTTTATGTACCGTAGTTTCAAAAGTGATGCTCTTCTGCATTCTTTGACAATGTAGGAAAGATAGAGAATTTTGATGAAGACATTTTCTACGAGATGATATTAAATATTAATATAATTGAGTGAGAGAGAATAATAGTTCATAGATTATGAGGTATAATTCTTTGCACCAATGTCTGTTTTTTTGAACACCTGCGAAACAAATAGGAAATTGTAGCTCACCTCATGTCTAATAGTAATATGGTATCTGCTTTTCTTTCATTGATCATTTTGACAAAGATCTCTTGGAAGCAGTGCTCTAAAAATTTCAATTTATCCCCGAGAACTTGGTGAAACTTCACCACCCGGTATTGACGGATTTCCACCATTAAGTGAATACCAGTCAAATTCAATGAAAAACTCAATCAACTAGTTTTCATATAGAATTCTAGAATGTAGATGGGAATTTGTATTGTGCATAGCACGAACACAAAAGGGTCTATCGGTTGCAAGTTAATTCACTTTTCAAATACAATTCAAAGTATCTACTTAGGTCGCTTACGTTGATTCAGGCAGGAGGGTGCGCTCCGTCTCCTAGTTCCTGGATAGTGTCGTCGACTAATGCTTATTCTCAGTCTTCTTGAGCTCTTCCTCTTTCTTTTTTCCTTCTTGTTTTTCCCTCCTCTCAGATCGTGGTCTCTTGCCCTGCCTTTCCCCTTCCTTGTTGAGTCCTTTGAGTGTTTGCTCGGCAGTCACTTTTAGGGTCGTTCCACTATCTTCGGGTAATGGTGAGGTGCGTTCTGCTCAGCCTCTTTGAGGCTAGAGGATTCACTTTTTTGTGGTCTCGTGTCATTATTCACTAGTTCGACATTTGGAGTTTTGGGCGGATCGTTTCTCCCGTTCTGAGCGGTGCGCCTGAGTCTTTGTTTCATTGTTGAATTATATTGTTTGTTTGGTGGTTTGTGGTCCTTCCCAGAACCCACACCGTTCTTTATGCATTATTTATTTTCTGAAAAAAAAAATAATTCAATTTCACAGAACATGAATAAAAATGTATTTGGAACTATCTTACTTTACTGAACTCTTGCTTACTTTTGTCTTTAATATATGTATTATTTGATTATTTAATACAAAACGCATTTTGCCAATATCACCCCGATAAGCTAAAAGATCCTCAATCGGCACCTCACAGATTTTGACCATTACCGAATATTAGAACCTTGCTTGGGAGTTAGCCTGTGATAAAATTTGGTGGTCCAACTCCATAGGTGGGCAATGGGAGGTGGAGTGATCATAACTAGACGTGTCATGAACTGGAAGAGGGGTGGTTCAATGTTGTGCATGGTTTATCATACATAGTGCGTGTCATGGAAACCGGGTGTCTGAGTTGTTATACATCTTAAGTTAGTGTGTTGAGAACGATGACAAAGATTACCCCTTTTTACATCTTTTGTTATTCCAATCATTCTGTATAAATGGGCTATCCTATTTGTACAGATATGGGAGGGGTGCATTGAATACTGCTTTGTTTGTTTGGTAGTTTCTGGTTCACTACATATCAATAGTTTTTTTTTTTGAGTAAACATATCAATAGTTATAATAGTTTAGATTCTAGTCTTCCTTTCATTTCAATTTATCTGTTTTCATTTCTAATTTAGTTTTCCTTACATTTCGATTTATCTGTTTTCGTTTCTTACTTACGTGTATAATGCATTATGTACTAAACAGGTAATCTATTTCCTTTAAATGAGCGTGCCACAAGAACAATCAGAAACCTTTATGTGGAGAATGAAAGGGTAATTCATATCTTGTTTGAAGTTGTATTATTTTTTAAATATTTATTTGGTGAATGAATTCTCGTTACTATATATTGTTAATTCTTTTTTTTTTTAATATTCTGATGTCATAGGTTGTGCTAGAAGGTCTATGGCAGGGAGGATTTATAGCAATGGCTGCAATTGGAGCAACAAATGTTGGGTCAATCAAGGTTCAGTATTTCTACCAATAATGACCTGAAACAGTATACCTCAAAAATCACATGCATGCACATAGAGGAGTTTCTTTGCTCATTTACTTGTGGGATTAACAACTATAAGGATAAAATTCTTATGTAGCAATTTCACTTGTTCGTAGTATAAGCATGGTTTGTTTCCAAATATAATGTGAAAATAGATGTTTAGTATTGATTCTGCATAAACAGAAAAATCAAGACCTGCACTTGATGTTACTGGATGTGTTTGTATAAACGACTTATTTGGTATTCTCATAAACAATAACCACAACAACTAATTTGTACCCTGATTTTTTTTCTTGAAGTAGACTTTGTCTTATGAAATAAATTACTTTCTCCTGACTAACATTGTTCTTTTTCCCTTTTAACTCGTTAATGCCAGCTTTTCATTGAACCGGATCTAAGGACAAATCTACCAGTAAGGAAGTTACTTCACTCACAGCAACCAGAAGAACGGGTTTATGAACCTGAAGGTGTTGGAGTGGTGCTCAAGAAGGGAAATGAGGTAATTTGATTAGATTTGCTGTAGTCAGAAATCTTTTAGTCTCAACTTACATGGCCAGTTATATACAGAGAACGATATGAAATATACATATGAGTATTAATCCATCACTTAATCGGTCTCTAGTGGTTGAGTTGACAGCGTTCTGTTTTCTTCTTCTTAAGTTTTCCTTATGTGGATAATTGCTCTTCATATTTCCATCTGAAATGTTTTAAACTTCAAATTTGGTGCTTTTCATGCATCTTTGAACCTTACATGTTTAAACCAATTGGAGGCCGGCAATCACTTCTCCAATGTGTTAGTGTATATGTTTTCATTTGATATTGTTTGTTTTCATGTTGCTATCATCATTTCAGGTGGCTGCATTCAACATGGGATCGACAGTGGTGCTTGTCTTCCAAGCCCAAGTATCAAAGGAGAAAGATTCCTCTTCAGAATTCAATTTTTGCGTGAAGCGCGGGGATCGAATCCGTGTTGGAGAAGCACTGGGCAGATGGCACTGAGTTGTAATATGAGACCTTTATTTTGTTGCAGATCAGTTTATTGCCAAGCAAATATGTTAACTGTGCTTGGTTGAGTGCCATGCTTGTGCTAATATCCTTGGTAATTAGGAAATCTTCTTAAATTGCCTAATTGGTATCCTACATGGACAAGTAGGAATAGGGAATAGCGTTTGGTTGTTTTCGATATAATCAGAATTGTAATTAGACAGGTCGGATCAGGATCATTTTCTTGTTGGTTTAGTTATTCCCCCTGCCGCGCCCCCCGAACCAAAGAGACCACACACACCACCGGAACAACCTCTCTTACCGAAAAACGAGGGAAACCCGTGAACCTCACTTCCGACAGGAGTACGCGACTTGAAACACAACACCAGAAGGACGCTCAAGGAAGGCAGAAAAGTCAGACCTTCCACGCCGAGCACAAAACGAGTAGAGGCGATGTTGGAGCAGAGACAATTGAAGAGAGCAGAGACAATTGAAGAAAGCAACGATGAAGCGAAAGTGAGCAAAAGCAAAGCCAGGGGCAACACCCCGATAGTTGGCGAGCCTGATCAACCACGCCACAGCCCAGACTGCGAGAGGAGAACTACGACAAGCAGACGAAACCGCAACAACAAATCCGAGAGGAGGAAGATGGCAGCGAAGGAGTTGAGGGCCAGAGAATAAGCCCTAACTGGAGGAGAAACAAAAAAAACAGAGGGTCGAACGCACGCTAGGCCACACCACCAAACGTCGAGAAGCTCGGCGATGAGGGTCCAACGAGGGACCACCCAGATCTGGAGAGGAAACAATAGATCTGCACGAGGAGTAGATCCGCCAGACAGGGAAGGGCACACCACTTTTCGTCTGCTGGAGAAGGATAAAAGGCGAGCATACGGCCACATAAGGCTAGCTGAGGAAGACGGGTCAATTAACATATTTGCACATAATTCTCCCTTGATTCATCTTTCGGACTTAGGAATTTTGTTTCAAACAAATGGAAAAATAGAGAATCTTGCCACCATTGGAGTAACCCGAGACATGCCAATCCAGTAGAAGATGCCCGTACTGGTGTTCCCTCCCACACAAATACGGGAGTGAAGGCTGGATTCAGGTGCCCACCCAAAGCTATGCTAACTTCGCCATTATCAGATTCTACATAGAAAATCAAAGACAATACAAAGAAGAAGATAGAAATTTTTTTCCACAAAAGTTGTGAAGAAAGTAAATTCACTATGGCATACTTGTGCTTACTCGACTTTGTCCTTTCTAATTTGTTTTGTTGTCCTTGTGCTTCCTAATTCTACTTCAGTCCTCACATCTTCTCAAACCAAGTTAGAAACCACTAATCTATTCAAGACTACCTTGAACAACAATTAATAGAGTGGGACTCCCAATTATTTGCAGCACCTGAGGGGAGCTATCCTCCTGCTGAGTATGTGTGGCTTGACTTAGTCCTTGGCGCCACAACTGAACCCGCAAAAGTCCTTCAAGTCCCATCCCTGCCAACATGCTGTATGATCCTTTTCCTGTGGAATAATGCAAACTACAGAGCAATTGTCATTGCTATGCACCCTTTTCTTAACAGCAATTATTTAAATATATCAAAATTGGACTCAAGACCACTCCTTATGTAGAAGGGAAGTATATTTTTGTAGCAAGACCCGACAAGAGTTAGTGAGAAATCAAAGACACCTGATTGAAGTTGGAGAGAAATAAGGTTTCAGAAATACCGTCACCAGAACTTGAACTATGATCACATAGACCCAAGTACAAGTACTTGACCAATTGGACAAGCAAGCGCTGATATTGCTATGCATCTAAATGTTGTGTTCTTTCGTTTTAGGAACACATCATAGCATGGTGCTATAGACATTACACAACTACAACCCCAAAATTGAAAGGTATGAGACGTCAAAATGAGCTCCCGATTCTAACATCTAATTGTCCGCCTCAAAGGCATTCTGGTCCAGAACAAGAAATGGAATAACAGAGTGAGTTTACCATTAAACCGATCGCTAGGTACCTTTAAATGAGCTACTGCTTGCTAATGCTGCCAAGTATACATCCTAGCATATCCTTTCATTTCAGTTAAACACGAAGTCAATAACTATGGTATAATTACCTAGCCACAAGGGTTTTAAGATATCATATAGAAGATGAAAAATGCTTATTAACACAAAACAGTAACAATGAAAAGGAAGCAAAAAAAAACATATCCTATAATACCCACCCGATGATTTTGTTTATTTTTCTGAAAAATCACAGGTGTTCAAGTCTGAGAAAACCTATCTGCCAACTATGGCCTCAAAAGAATGGAAAAATGAAGCCGAGGCTGCTCACTCTTTGATGCCCCATCTAATGTGAGCTCTTTCAGGGGGACTCGGCTCAACAGAACTATGAGAGGATTCTAATTCTGATAGAGATTAAACTCAAGTTGAGATGAAAAATAGCACTAGACAAACAAAATGGATTCATAATTTATTCTCAGACATAAAAGTAGGCAAAGCATGAGAACAAAATTCTTACTTTCATCTAAACCAATGGTGGGAATATAAAATTCATTCCTTCCCTTCCTCCCGATTCAAAACCAAATTGAGAAATGAAATCAACTACATCCTTATCAATTTATAATCACAATTAGAGTAGTAAAGTACCAACACACGATTGGAGTTTCAATAGCTTTACATTTGTAGAGTCAGGCAATCAGTCAAAAGGCAATCTTCTCCTCATTTCTCCTAAACTTGATAACCGGCAAATTTGACTATCCAAATGTCTCTATATCAAAACTTTATTCCTGACATAACAACACAGAAAGCATTGAAAGATTAGTTGTCCGCAGGTGAACAGACCTCAAACAGTTCAGTTTTGAGCTACCATGCCATCGTGGCTACAGAACAGATTTATCACTAAACTTTACTTTACTGTTTTCCAATGCAAAATAACCATTTTCCGACCCTCAGTCAATTCAGATGACAGTTTGTGTATCTAACATGCAAACTAATCAAAGTAAACATTTTAGAACCAATTATCAAATTCCAATGGACACCCAGAACATATTATTGTCAAATTCAGTAACTTCTTCCAGCGGATTTCACTATATTATGCAGATCCAAATGATTTGTTTCCTAGAAAACCAAACCTTTGTGATGCTAGAAACAAAGCTTTTACATGGCAATCAAAAGAAATAAACAGCCAAAATTTCAACTCTCACATTAAAAAAAAACAGAATTCACAAACATATTCGATTCCTGGAGAAATCTAGATCCAACAAATAAAACTCTGAAAACCAAAATGAAAATGAAAATGAAAATTCATAATACATTGGAACATAAGAAAGGCACACCTACGTCTGTTTGGAGTAGGAAGAAGAAGAAGGCACGCGCTTGTTACGGAACATCATGTACCCAACGGGCAACACCACTCCGATCATCATGATCGCTGCTCCAAGCAAGTATCTGAGCGGGCTCGGTGGCTCCACCTCCAAAACCCTCCTGAGCTGCACCGATTCGAATCGAGAAAGCAGCGAATGAATCAGAATTTAGAGAGGAAATTGAAATCGCACCAAACCCTATGTAGTCCAGTGTGTGAGATCTGGATCAAGTTCTTATGGATCGCCGAGAGAGAGAGAGAGAGACTTACAGGCATCGGCGGCGAGTGTAGCTCCGAGGAGACGACTGTTCAGTACTGTGGAGTGGGAACCGGAGAGGATTGGGTCTGAGTTGAGGACGACTCAGCGGTCATCAACATTTGCTCTCCGTCGCTGCCACAGCCCAAGGTTGCTCCTCCTAGAACTCTCTCGACTCTCTCGTCTGTGAGATCCGTCCAGCTGTTTCGGTTACTGTCCCAGATCTCGCCGCGTGTACACCATCGCATGTTGCCTACCGTAGGTGATCAGACCCGTTGTATTAATCAACATCCAATTACATCACTCCACGTGCTGCTTCTCGACAAATAACTGAACGTAGTCGTTTTGACGGTTATCTTCGTCGGGATGGTCCAAACTCCAAAGTAGTGGGTAGCTCTGCTCCTACGCATTTGCATTTGCAGAGCATTCCAAAGGAACCAAGGAATGACTCCTTTTATTGCCCGAAGAGTCCCTGATGTTCTAAGATTTGCAAACAGGTCCTTCAAATCCACGAATTTCCATGGGCAGTCCTCGTCCTCTTCCGCTCTCGCCCACGGAATCCACGTCTTCCATTGCCCCGTAAGTCCTTC
>JAYMSV010003130.1:0-10227 GCA_036897745.1 Erodium moschatum | reverse complement strand
GGGTTAGCTGTTACTAACGGTTAGTTCGGGGTAGGTTTTCGTTACGAATTAACTTTGGGGTATTTATCCGTTAAAAACGTATAGTACGGGGTATGTCAACTTAATTTTCCCTAAAAAGCATCGAACTTATTTTTTGGTGTAATCTGTATAAAATAACGATCTTACCTTTATAATTTAGATTGTAAAAACAATAGTTGAATAATAAAAAATCTAAATTTTCATATCCCTTTGATCTTTCTTCTTCCTAAGTCCTAACGAGGGAGAAATATAAGGATTACGAAAATTTGAATTTTTTGTTTAATAATTATTATTTTTAATTTCAAGTTTCCAGTCGTCATATTGAACAAATTTGTACAAAACACAACAAAGGACAAGTTTATAATACTTTGTTGCATTTATTATTGAAGAAAATGACTAAATGAGTACACGTTACAAAAAAAAATAAGTATCTCAAGAGATATTTTTTTGCAATTATCTGCTAATTAAATACTAAAACCTGCCGTGATACAGTATCGAAAATTTTATTTCCTATGACAAAAACAACCCTACACAATATATTAAGTTCATCAATATGCATACCGCAGAGCTTATTCAGTCGATCAAAATACATATGCAAAGAAGACTTCACAGGGAAAACTCTAGTTATGTAATGCGACTCAGATCGGTATTTTACAATTTCTGAACGAACTCAGAAAAACAAAAACTATATATGATACAACGGGACAGGACCTATAACGGAGTTTCGATAAATAACAGTGTTCCTCATTCTGGCCACAAAGAAAAAAGAGATAATTTAAACTAAATCCGATTCCTATACACTTTCCCTCCCTACATGAAATAGCTTAGTGATGTCTTCTTCCGAGACCCTCCTTCCCCGTATAACTCGTTCCATTGCACCAACTCCGTCATGTTTGTAGACTCCGATGACACGCTTGCACATACCTGCATTTGTAACCATGATCGTTAAAACGGAGTAAAACCCGATTCGGATAACCAGATTTGAGAACGATTAATATCGAAAAAACTATTCAGGGGTGATTTTGAATGGTTTAGAGCTGATTCTAACTACTTTAAAACTAGGTAAGTTGCACATAACAACCTTTATAAACTGTCCACAATCACGTGTCACCTTCGCACAAAATAGACGGGAACCATCCAAATTTTCGGCACGTGACTTACACGTGAGTGTAAATTCTAAAATATTTGTTTGTAGATTAAGGATGGGAATCAGTAGTTCTAGGATATTAAAAAATTGGGCAACCTCAATAACAAACACCCTTTCCACCTTTATTAACCCAAACTAACTGTAAAGGTCATTTGTTTGCAAAAACACGGCCACCTTTCTATTATTTACACAAAACATCGGTTTTCGTTATATCACACAGACGCCGTAAGTTTTTTTTTTTGCAAAAACTAACCGTCTTTTTAGGGGGGGGTTTTGAGAAAAACTTTGCAAAGATGAAGGTTAGTTTTTGCAAAAACTAACGACGTCAGTATGATTTAACGGAAAAAGGTACTACACAAAAACAAATTGACAATATCACGAAACCAAACAAATCCCTAATCTCCTAAGAGCATAATTCAGAATATCAAGTCGCAAAGATAATGTACCTGCTCATGTGCAAACCTGAAGTCGTCCATCTTCAGAGGACGAACATCTGAACTACTATACAATGTAGGCGCAGGTTTGTTCTCAGCCAATGCCATGGATTTCTCCTGAAATTTCGCAAACATAATGATCATACTCGAATTAATAAAAATGAAGTACGAACGTAGTTTAATTTTCTGATATATTGACATAGATACATCGTTACAACCAAGTAGAAGAACCATAAAACGGGAAAACAACGAACACACCTTCTTTTCCTTCTCCAATATTTCTCTTATGGGACAATGAGCCGCCGTCACACAAAGATTCTGCAACCAAACAATCAGAACAAAATAAAATAAAAAACTTTGCCCCGTTATATCGAAAATCAACAATGCTGGAAGAAAAAAGTAACCTTTAAATCGCTTCCCGAATACCCATCTGTCATACCAGCAACTGCTTCTAGATCAACATCGGGCGCCAACTCTTCTTTAGCTAATATAACACGTATAATCTTTTCTCTGTTAGGAGCTTCTGGCAAGTTAACCATTAATCTGCCAAAGAAAAAATAAAAGTGCCTTTCATTTAGCTCCATCTCGAATATACATACATATATATATATATATAGAGAGAGAGAGAGAGAGAGAGATCATTTACCTTCGGGGGAGCCTTCTAATAACGGCCTCATCGAGATCAAAGGGTCTGTTGGTAGCTGCAAGCACAAGTACGCGCTCTTTATCTTTCGTGCGGAGACCATCCCAGTTGACCATGAACTCGTTCTTCATCTTTCGCATTGCTTCGTGCTCCCCCGGATTTTCACGTCTTCCTAACATGCTATCAACCTGAAAACATACAGAAACAAAATAAACTTCTACTAAAGTAAAGGAAAAAAAAAACTAGCTCACAACACAAATATAAATTACCCACAAACACATGACCCCATAGTAAATATTCCATCGACGCAGGACTACTCATGAATTTCCATGTGCTACCATCAAAATTTTCATATTTTTTTGGCCACATGACTTACATGTGAGTGTAAATTTTAAAGTATCCCTAAACTACTCACTCCCACGATCTACCCTTCCGATTTCAATTTGATTTTGTTCTCAAAATCTTCTACGGAATCATATTGAAATCGGAAGATTGAAGGATGGGAATGAGTAGTTTTGGGAAACTATAAAAGTTTGAACTCGCGTGTAAGAAGAAAAAATCGGATTTTTTGGTCGTTTCTGTCTATTTTGTACGATGGTGACACGTGGAAATCCACAAGAGTAGTAACATGTCCGATAAATTTACCATGGGGTCGTGTTTGTGGACAACTCATAAAGGTAGCGATGTGCAATTAACTCATATATAGATGTTTCACATTAGAAGACATGTAATAACAACAAAGCAGAAACTATACACAAAATTTTGGATTGTCCACAACGTACCTCATCAACAAAAACGACACTAGGAGCAATTTTACTAGCCAAAGAGAACACAGCTTTCACATACTTCTCTCCCTCACCAAACCACTGCAAACCACAACAAGGAAGATATAAACATCCAAGGGAAGGTCGGGGATGAAACTAGCGAAATTAGATTTCAAATACCTTTGAGGTGATGCTTGACATTGATATATTGATAAAGTTTGCACCAGCTTCGGTTGCAACAGCCTTTGCAAGCATTGTTTTCCCCGTACCGGGAGGCCCAAATAACAATATTCCTTTGCAAGGCTGGAAGGAGTAACCATTAGATGAAGAATTAGAAAAACAAGGTGAAACCAACAAGTAATTTCCACATCTCAAAACATGTCAGGGGTAATTTACACAATTCATATGGGAACTTTTGTTACCCTGCCAGGGGTGATTTGGACATTCCATACAAAAAGTTAAAAAAACTTGACGGTGGTACAGAAAAATCACCATTGTAACATGATGTGTTTTAAAGTTCACAGCTGTAAAATGATTTCAGTCAATAGTAAACAGTTCAACGAGTAATTTCCCCAAAAAAGAATTTTCCAGATATCATAACAACCATCTACCTTAAATTTCCCTAAAAAAGAATTACTCAAATATCATAACAAGCATCTACCTTAGTCAGCTGTCCTTTGGCAAATAATTCAGGTCTCTGAAGGGGAAGCATCACCAACTCCTTCAGAGTATCTTTCACAGTCTCTAAAGCTCCGATATCATCAAAAGTAACTCCAATATCACTTGGTGGAATAACATCTGCTAGAAGCTTCTTCTCAAACTCATTCTCAGTGACCACGTCCTGAAAATCTCCAAAGGTGTGACAAACAATACGGACCAAAACAAAGAGCACTAATCAAAAGAGTTGCATTTAGAATGTCAAGGTGTTACCTTAAGTGATTTCTTTGAACTTTTGTTTTCATTTTGGATGCCGTTTAAAATCTCAATGCCGTATAGAATGCTGCAACACCAGTTACCATAGAAGATCTTAATACATAATTTTTTAAAGCTATTATAATATTCAACTTGAGAGAAATATTGACCTTTCGTTGGAGATTACAAGTTTACTGTCTTTGACTAAAACCTGAGAACCGTGCATGAGATGGTGACTTAAAGCCCAGCCCGTTATTTTCTCAACACCTGTTAATATTAGCGTCAAGAGTTAGAACCGAATCACCCAAAGACTTATTTGTAAACTCGAGTTACGAGATACTACCTTCGGTTGAGAGAGCTTGATCTTTGATGCTCAAGGTCTCAAGATCCAGGCAATCTAAACCAACTCTATTTATAACCTGAAATTATGAAGTCCGGACTATTAGCATGTGAGAGAAGTGGAAAAGAAAAACAAAAGTTATTATTAAAATCGAGTTACTTTACTCACCGAACGGATGCTAACTATGTTAGATTGCTCTTTCAGAGTTTCAATGTCACGGTCCAACTGCTGCTTCCAGTCCAAAAGCAAAGCTTCATCTTGAGGTGGATGTATCATCACTTTATTAGGAAAAAGTCGTGTGAGTTGCTTCATTGCTTTAGGAATTTCTTTGCTCCTATCGTGTAACCTACTAAAGTTATCCTGCAAGAGAATAGTACAGCGTTTCATTATTGAAGGAGAAAACCCAGGTCAAAATAATTATGCTAAAATTAATTATGCTCAACATACCGGAAAAGCAAGATCAAGCAAAGCTGTTTGGTTGCTTCCGAACTTTGTAAACAGAAGACCGCCAGAATGAGACTATAAAGCACAAAAACACTATCACCACATTGGACAAAAAGGACAGATTTTAAGAAGATAAAACCAGCAACTAATTACCTTCTCCTTACGACCGTCCATCTGTGTATGAGAACCAATCACTACAACACTTTCCGGTAAATTTTCTAGCTTGCTCTTCAAGGCAGCATAAGCATCAGAATTTCCCGCCAGAGACTTTTCTATATCCTTCACTAGCAATATGAGCGGGCTTTTTTTACTTTCATTTGACACAACCTACAAACAGAAAACACAAAAGTTACTTTCATGAGGGTAGTCATTAGTTACGGTCTCAGTATAAGTCCATAGGATGGTAAGTATTCACCTCGAAGAGTTCATTGATTGCAAGTTTTTCGGTCTCTTCACCTGCTGAGCTCTCCAAGCGCAAATTATCGACTGCAAGACAAGGATAAGTATCAACACGATAATAAATGCTTAGACATATCGAAGACAAGGATAGGTTGAGAAATCACCAGCACAAAAGAAACCATGATCTTCTTCACAAAGGCCGCCAAGATCATTGCCTTCTGGAATTGATCTGTCAAATCTAACCCCAATTTTTGAGGATACATTTTCTTCAAATGCAAGGACAACTTTTCCCCGACAACCAATTGTCGGTCCTCTGCACATAAATTAGATGTGAACAACATAATCAAACTTATAAACAAAAATACCAAGAAAAAACAAATGATGAATTAAACAAAGATATCGATAAAAACACAGCAAATGTATCTGATGACAAATTTTGAAACCATATTGTCAAACGAAGAGATAAGGAGTTGCGAAATATACCTAAAAGAAGGTTGTATTGGATTAGTAAGTCCACTAAGAGGGGAAGCTGTAAATCTTACTCTATCACCTGCACATTCTAAAACTGTTAATATACATAAAAATTACATTCTAACAGACTAAACTACACTATGAGTGAACTATACTATGAGTTGCTCAAGTATCTTTGAAGGGGTAATTGCTTTAAAACTACCCTTTTGAATCGTCCACTTACAGAAAACAACCTTCAGACAAAATGTGAGCTTTTAAAACTACCCTTTTGTTTGAAAATAATTCTGACTCAAACTACTTGTTTATTTTCAAGATTCATTTGATTCAAGAAACACACTCTATGTTCTCTGCTATAGTCAATTTACCTCTGGTAATTGGGCGATTCGAAAAGGGTAATTGCTTTAAAACTACCCTTTTGAATCGTCCACTTACAGAAAACTACCTTCAGACAAAATGTGAGCTTGAAAAACTACCCTTTTGTTTGAAAAAAGTTCTGACTCAAAACTTCTTGTTTATTTTCAAGATTCATTTGATTCAAGAAACACACTATGTTCTCTGCTATAGTCAATTTACCTCTGGTAATTGGGCAATTCAAAAGGGTAGTTTAAAGTTCACATTTTGTCAAAAGGTAGTTCCTCGTAAGTAGGCAATTCAAAGGGGTAGTTTAAAGCAATTCCCCCCTCTTTTAATTACAGTAACATAATTATGGAAAACGACGTGCCTGCTCTAAAAGTATAGCTTTTGGACGTGGCAGTAGATGTCTCCTGCTTCGGCTGAGCATGAGAACTTAACGTGGAACCACCTGTAATATCAGCCTCAACGCTCGAGGTTGGTTTCTTGTGTTGTAGAGCAACAAGAGGTGTGCCCCGTTTAGTGTATACGGAAGTTCTTTCAGGTCTTGAACCTTCTTTCACAGGATCAACATCTTTAGGAGTCGGTCCCTGAAATTAATTAGAAACACAGAAGTATTAAAAGGTGTAAAAGAAGATACTGCAGAAAACTCACTCAATCTCAACTAAACACCATTAACTTTAAAAAGGTTTTGACAACTGCAAGTTTTGTCTCAATTTACCCCAATTCCTTCAACTTTTGGCTGTGAAATGACGGAAATGCCCTTACTTTTGCTTATTTTTCATAAGGATATTTTCGTCACTTCTCACCCAAACAAGTTGGCTTGGGGTAGCCGAGTGAGATTATCCCTAGATACTGTATTGACCTCCACGAAAAGAAACAGTACTGAAACTTACACCAGGCAACACGAGAGAATCAACAATTAGCAGCCTAGCGCCAACGTATTTGGCAAGAGCCTTTGTCAATGTCTCCTGATATATCTCAGAACCTGAAAGGGGAAATCAGTTACCATACAAAAACTGCACATGCACACAAAAAGGTACAGAGAAACGCTACTCTACCTGCAGGACCAGATAATAGTATGCGTGGGCACACAGTGGGGAGGTCTGAAGCATACTTCACAAACTTATTGCCCTTCAAATGTATGTAAGTTGAAGCGATCAAAACGTTCTTTGTCGTATCACTGCGACAACACAATGGAAAATAAGTTCACAAGAAACTACAGAAATGAACAAAAAACACAATTATCCGCACCTTAAATAATATGGAAAATTCTCAAAAGTAGCATCAATGCTATCAGGATGAACGGTTGCTTGAAGTAAACTATCCTTAAATGCTTGTCGCCTACTCGATATCAAAATTGTCGGAGAATCCAAATCTTTCAGATCTTTGGTTCCCCTTCGTTCTTCTAAAAGCTTATATATGCTGTTTATCTTTGAATCAGATGAAGAGGAACCTGCTAGCAACTTCAAAAGTGGTCTTAATTCATAAGCTCCAGAGACCTTTCCAATTTCTGCATCCTCGCAACCATCAAATCCAATACTACTTTCGAAAGCCGGGCTTTCATTTGCAGGATCAGATGATGGAATAGCAGTTTTTTCGATAAATGAAGCCGCCGGTTCATTATTTGAAGTGCTATCCTTCATGTCAATGTCGGGATTATCAGAAATTTCAGTACTTTGTCCCACATCATCGCCTTTTGCTGTCGGTGGAACAAAGGCTAAACCTTTTCGGATATTTGACAATGATGCCAATATGGATGCTCCGGCAACAGCTGATGGGTCTCCTGATCTTGCCTCGATATGTATACCTTTCATGGGAGCGTCATGGGCTTCTAAGATACCTACTGGTGCAGCTACCTTCTCATTGTTCAGGTGCTGAAAAATCTATTTGCATGTCAAGGAACTAATTGAACAACAATAAGTGGTGATGAAAAATGAACTCTAAATGAAAACAAATAAAGCTAATGCATCAACATAGAACCAAATAAGCTCTAAGTTTCGATGCTATAGGTAAGAGTGAGCAAAGGATACATATGCATGTCTTCCAGATGCAACAAAAACCACCTCATCACCTCCGGTTATCTCAACACAAGAAGATTTGTGGTAAATCTTGCCATTGACTTGTACGGCGCCTTTGCCTCCTGAAATTTCTATTGAGCACCCACGCTAAGCAGAGAGAGAATAACAGAGTCGGTTATCTTACAAACCATGCCGAGAGATAAGTACATGAATCTTTAAGCAACTACTCATTGAGAGATGACGGGTATGGACATACCTTAGCAGGTATCAACCTACATAAGATTTTGCTAACTTTTGTATCACTAATCCATAAGTCGCATTGTCGGGCATTACCAACGGTGAAAGGAGTGACAGAGATAAGTTGATGAGGGTTCTGAAATAATAAATAAAACACTTATAAGTTAGAAAGAACCCCACATCTGAGCAGCGGTTAGATGTCACAAATATAGAATGAATTAATAGCAACGAAGAAGGAACACTAGTGTGGCATAGGAGTGCCCTTTAATAATTAAAATACCTATTTTTTATTATTAATTAGGGGTAGATTCATTAACACACCCACTTTGACCTTTGTTTATCATTAACACACAGTAAGGGTCAGTGTGTATCAGTAACACACGGCCACATTTCTCAATCATCAAAACCCCACTCAAAAATCGGATTTTGGGCCCGAAATCAGGGGGTTTTGAACCCATCTTTTCAGTGGTTTTGATGATATTGAAAGGTGCCAGTGTGTTATGGATACGCACTGACCTTTACAGTGTGTTACTGCTAACAAAAGGTCAGAGTGGGTATGTAAATGATGTTTTTCCATCTACATACACTTCCCTCTTGTTGTTTACATTCATTGAATCATCCCTAGATTGAGGCCTCACTATACAGTATTTAAAGCCTCGGAGATATGAACACTGAGCAATATTGCCACCAAATCTCCATGTCTCAAGCAACACAGGCATTTCAATGCCAAAAAAGAGTAGCTCTTATCTTCCCATCCAGATCAAAATTATTCGCAATTGGGTACTATTCTTAGAAAAATAATCTGAAATTCCAAGTATTGCCATAAAATAGGTCCTCCCGGGATAAAAACCAGCAATAACTGCCTAACTTGGTCATCAATATTCACAAGAACACTGCTCGAAGACAATGGTTAGCTCTTCTCATTCATAACCTTCAGTGATCTGCAGTGACTAAAATCTACCTCTCCATGCATCATTTACTCCAATTTGCTTAGAACTACTACATTGATATGGAAAATACCAAAACTACAACTACATTTTTGTTCCATTTTCCTCTCGTTTCACTAAGCACACCTGGTACTCATCTATAAAACTCTACTCTAGTGTTCATGAAGAGGCAACAAAAGCATAGCGCCAATAAAAAAAGGGCAACCAAAATGGAAAAACATATTTCCTCAGCCAATGCCTTGGAAAACAGTGGAGACCAGAAGACAAAGTGTAGCCTACATCGAGCCTACAACTTAATTGGGTTTAAGGCAAGTATATTCACTAGAACTGTGCTATGACTGTGAGAACGAGAAATCTCACAAATTTCAATAAAAACCTGGTTTTTTCGCTTTTTTCCCAAGAACTCACTATGAACAACCAAAAAGGAATGAAATTAGAACCCCAAAACAATACCCACCTGAGAGCATTGTGAGAGTAGCTTTCCCCATGCAGGGATGGGGATCTTCAGATTGGGTTTTACGGATTTTGCCTTCTTCTTCCTACCACTGGCCCTCGATTTGGGTACTTCAGCTGAACCCCATCAAACCACCAAACATCCAAGTCAATATCACAACAAACACACAAAACCCATAATCAACAATATCAGACCTATAATCAATAACATGCAAATGTCAAAGCACCTGAGGGTAAAGCCGAAACCAAAGCATCACCATCCACTTGTTCATCTGCAGATTTATCCGCACCAGTCACATCACCACCATCGCCGGACACCTTATCAGCCTCAGTGTTCTGCAGATCAGGCGATTCCAGCTCCGCCTCCCGCGATTCCGACCCAGACCCGCATTCCACCTTCGCCGCCCCTAATATTTCAGACGGGGACGAGCTCCTCTCGTCGTTCGTCGACGACGACGCCGGTTCAGAAACCTAGGGTTCCGATCAAACAAGTCAAAATTGGGGACACGACACAAAACCCATCTACCTAAACTCAAATTGGGGGGATTGGGGATGTGGGTTTAAGAGAAAAATCCAAATAGAGATAGCCCAGAGGTCGAGAGATAGAGATCGGACCTTGGATCGCTTGCTGGACGGAGGAGGAGAT
>JAYMSV010003129.1:0-10228 GCA_036897745.1 Erodium moschatum | reverse complement strand
TCGCAAACACAAATTGCTTGCTAAAGTTCAAGAAGGTTGTCGGGAAGATATTGAACGGGCTTTTGGAGTCCTCCAAGCACGGCGACACATAAGTTCCCGACCCGGTCGTATGTGGAGCAGGAGGACTTTGGCAGATATCATGCACACTTGTATCATTCTACACAACATGATTGTAGAGGATGAACGCGACCAGTACGAAGCAGGAGATGACGACTTGTATTACGATCTACCTCCGGATATCCAGATTGGTCACCACCTGAACGATGGCATCAAGGAGAGCTCTTGTCCTACCAACAACGCTTGACCACTCGACTCAGTGTCACAAATGACTTGGCCCACCAACAACTACAAGAGGACCTTGTTCAGCAAATATGAGATTGATTTGGAGCGACTTACCATTCAGACGACGAGTGAGATGATTCTATATGAACCAATTGTCTTGTCAATCACTCTATTATTCAGAGATTAATAAAATTTCAAGTTTAATTTCATTTTAGCTAATTTATTTAATTTATTAATTAATTTTATCAATTTTATTTCAATTTACTGTTTTAAATCCAAATGTAATACATTCAGCAAAATATCAATTAATTATCTAGTCAGCATCCACTCGGCATCTCTGCAAATCATGGTTCCCATACATGATCCTCACACTGTGGAACACAGCTCAATTTAAGTGACTCGTATCATAATTCATCTCATTCATCACATGATCCACACATTATGATCTGATATGTGAGTCCCTTATTGTACATGCTCTTACATGTCACGAATTGGATCAAACATATCTCTTAGAAGGTGGATGCATAGTCTCGAGATAAGTTATCTTGTAAATATGTAAGTTTTGTGAAGCTCGACATATAAGTATGTCGTGTTAAACCTTACACGGTTATCATGTAGATGTCAAGTATACAGGCAAAAGCGTTAATAGATTTCGGTTGTTTGATTTGAAAGAACTCGGTTATATAAGACGATGAGTTCTCCATTTGTAATCACTCATTTCATAATATAACATCTCTCTTTTGAACAATCTCTCGTCCCCTTGTTCTCTTAACCATTTGGATGTTTATAACTCTCGTACACACAAGACTGATCTTAACACGACCTTACGAATTCGTTAGGTGAAAAATAGTTCTGAGACGTAACCAAACCCAAGAAAATGCAGCGGTCACATATCCCAATAAAATCATACAATGTTTTTCAAAGACCCGAATCTGAGTATGGAGATTTTTTTTTTACCTTATTTATTATTTGAAGAATATGAGTTTTTTTAAGGTGGGGGTAATGTATATTAGATTGATAAGCTAAATACAAGACCCAAATTTTTACAGGAAACAGAAAGGTGCAGGGGCATTCCCCGAAACAATCCAGGTATAGAACGGATCCCCCTCCGAACAGACGGGAAGGTGGTCTGATGCACATGGTTACTAAAACAAATTTTCTACCAAAACAAATCAGTAGAAATTGAGCGGTATCAGACGATAAGCACAAAACACAATAACAAGAATCTAGATACCGGAGTGGTTGTCTTGTCTTGCGGGCTGGGGACAAAATTTGTTCAGGTTAGACTGACCCCAGCTGATCAAGATCCCGATAAGGCCTTCGGGGATGTTCCGGTCCATGCCGACCCATAGGGAAAAAAAAACTTTAAACAACAAAGCCTTAGGCCATTCGTTTCGGGCTTACACAAAAAAGCCCTGCTACAAATCAAAAGAAAGACCCATAATCTAAAAAGACCCGGACCAAAAAAAAGGCTTTGGATCTAGTGATGGGCCATTGAGGTGCCCATCATATCCACTCAAGCTGGCAATAGAGTTACACCTACTAGATTTGTCATTGGGAATCGATGCATTGGGAACTAATACTTCGCCGAATTGTGCGCTTCGAGGGGGGAGAAGCCGCGCCACGATTGACGACCTGGAGCAGGGCGGTACCTGCCTACTGCTTCTCCGGCGAACTGTGGAAATTTTGAGACAAGGGAAATTTTGATTATGGTATATAGTATCTTTAACTCCCATGTTTTCAACTATATACTTCAAGTCCACTTCAGCTATATACTTCAAGTCCACCAACTTATTATGATCTACTTCAAGTTTCAGTTATCAGGATTTATCTTTTAGTGACGATAATACCCTTTAAGAACAAGCATTCATAAGAAAATGAGCTTTATTAGATTTATTGGAACTTGCTTGCTTCATAAGAAACTTATGAATTCATTTGACCAGACATAATTGTCAATATTTGGGCTCTCAGCCATATATAGACAAACCTTAAACATTCTTAAACCAAATCTCCCTCACTTCACAACACACTTGACATGTAAATTCCAACATACATCTGAAACATAATCAGTCATGTACTTTTCTTCAAGAGTGATTCAAAAGTGAGGCCAAAGGCTGTTCATGCCTTGAAACATTCTAACAAACACCTACCAACAACTGTATCATCCCAGAGGAAAATGTATAAATAGAAAGAAGAAGAAGAAGAAGAAGAAGAAGGAAAAGCTTTTACAAACTTTTCACCTGCACTTTTATTCTCCCCGGCCAGCTCTCAACAATCAGCAACTTCGTTTCCAAATCCCATCACCGAGGAGGCGTGCATCAGAAAAATCTCCATGTAATTTACCAAGAAAAGGTCAAAAGGAACGTAAAAATGATGACTTCAATCAGATTGCTCTGAAGTCTGCTCTGGTGGGTCTTCTAAACTCTTTTTATCAGAAGTTTGATCCTTGATGACAGAGGGTTTCGCTGATTTAGATGCAGAAGTTGCTGAAGAGGGCGTGTTTTTCTGATAAGTCATCATAGAGGTATCGATCATGGACAGAGCGGGCATGCCTAAACTGTAGTTGTATGGATACCCAGCAAATGGGTGATCGAATTTGCATGATGGCCCGTACTTGCAGATCCCGTGCATGGTATAGTTCGAACATACAGCTTGGCCCTTCACAGTACACACAACAGTAAGAGAATCAATAATCAACCTGAATATATTCATGGTATTGCTATTTAACTCCAACACCCGCAGAAAAATACAAGGGTCAATTGCAGATGTTTGCCTACATGATTTGTCCACATACACTTTGAATTCCCACTAACAGATGCTTACCCTGATGACTTTTCCAGAAACGCATTAACGCACTAGGAATTTCCACTGACAAATAGTTACCCTCATGAATCTTCGGATTGACATAGGCTTACCCTCATGAATCTTTCCACTAATATGTATTTACCCTCATGATTTTTCAAGTGTCACGTGAAATTTCATGAGGGCAAGTATATGTTGGTGGAACGAAGCATATGTCAATGCAAAGATCCATGAGGGAAAGCATCTCTCAATGTGTAGATTCATGAGGGTAAGCATCTGTGTAAGTGTACAAATTCATAAGGGTACACATCTATTAGTGTGAGAATTCAAAATCTATACGCGTCTGTGGACAAATCATGTGGGCAAGCACTGCAATTAACCCAAAATAAAAAAAGATAACTTACGGGTCTCAATGGAAGGCCCAGTGGGCCAAGAGTATTTGTCGATAGTTGCGCAATCCTTTCCTTTGGGTGATGGTACTTACAATCGGATCCATATTTGCAGGCTCCATTGTTCATGAAATAACGGCATTCTGGTTGATCGGGTCTTTCGGGGAGATTTGAACCGGATGTTAACAGCCCGGTAGAGTTGAAATCTCTTTGATCTCTAAAGTCATAAACAACATTGGATCCAAGAACACCGGTAGAAGAAAGCGGACTCAAATTTCCCTGATTATGAAACAAAAGCAACAATTAATGTTAACGTCAAGTATTCAGTTCCACAACCATTTTTAAAGTTCCATAACCATATTTACAATTTTTTTTGACATGGTAGAAAATAATTAGTAACAGATGGTTTTACGGTAAGAACATTAAAGACAAATTTAATATAACGGCATAGAAGTGATTGAATTCATTGTAAACAGCTACTACAAATATCAAAAAAATTAGATGATACCAAACAGCCCAAACCAATTCATAGTAACTCCAGGCATCAAGCCTGTCATCAAATAGTAGAAAATATCGAAAATTATATTTATGCATCACGATGATAAAAGATCATAGAAAAACTAATGTGAAATTCAAATTTGCATCTTCTTCGCCTTAATAGAGTAAATAAGTTCTTTCTTCTCTTTAAGCCAATCCATTACTCACCACATATGTATTCCAGCCTTGTGCTGGCATAATGCCCTGAGTGGGAGATAAGACAACTGGCATATAGCTTGGTGGGATCGGTAAACGTGGGCCGGGCCCATATGGAGCTCTTGGCCCGGCCCATGTAGGAATCCCACCAACATATGGTAAACCGGACGAAGCAACTATCGATGAACCAGATCCATAAGCGGCCGCGGGGCTTCCAATCGGTGCCGGCTGTGGATGATGAAACTTGCACGCAACACCAAATTTACATGTCCCGGTCCTCATGTAATATGGGCATGACTTTTCATCCTAAATTAGTATAATTACGAACTTATAACGGGATTGATAATAAATAAACAATTGGAAATATGATAGATAAAATCAAAACCTGTCGCATGGGTAAACCTAAAAGGTTAAAAGATATGGGTCCAGCACCGTGTCTATCCTTTGGAT
Source organism: Erodium moschatum (assembly GCA_036897745.1). Taxonomy (NCBI): domain Eukaryota; kingdom Viridiplantae; phylum Streptophyta; class Magnoliopsida; order Geraniales; family Geraniaceae; genus Erodium; species Erodium moschatum. The sequence goes on along the minus strand of JAYMSV010003129.1, from coordinate 5,612 downwards.
GATGATATTTACAAGTAGATCCATACTTGCATGTACCTGTCTTTAAGAAAAACTGCAAAATATGTTTGGAAATGGAGTATTCATCAATATGAATTATTCCATGATTTGTCGTCTAAAATACTAATCTTTATTTCAAAATCTCAAACTAATTATGACTGATCATAAATATAGGTGTTCAAGTTCAATACTCATCTTTTAAGAGATGGGCATGCAATCACAATGAATATAAACTCGTCTTCTATAACCTAGAAATAGGAATGAATAAAATGTACACACATATACTTTTCAACCGATATTGGCAAATTCATGGTCCACAGCTAAATAACATCAGATGAGAGGAAATGTCATTAGAAATAAAGACTGAGAAATATTGATCACCCACAATATTTCTTGTACAAAATATAAGTGAGAAATGTATGATACACCACTAGCAAAACTGATTCAAGATTATATACCTCGTTGTATACATATAAATTATATAATGCATAGGGTGTGATACAGTTTCTAAATATATACCAACACATAAATATTTTAAGGATAAATCATTAGGGCCCCACTACATTCTTACCTCACACACACAAACATAAAGAACACCAAAATCACAAAGTTAGTGGGCACAATTTATCAAATTTGGTTAACTGTACCAAAGAAATAGACAGAGGTCCTACAACAATTCAGACTTGAACTACTGACTAATTTAAGACTGATCCAAATCTACAGTTCAAATTAACAAAAAGTGTAGCCATGTAAAGAGTATCATGGCTCAAGGGAAATAATGATTTTTGACCCGGTTAGATTAAGCAAAACAATTGGCTGAATATAAGAGTTAGCTTGTTTTTGCAATTCTCAAGAGTGATCTTTCTTCACTGTGTCTCTTCAGCAATGAAGCTGTGCCAAACAAATCATGTATAACACAAAGAAAGGTAAATGCACAAACGGAAATTCGAACACGGACAAAAAAGTACCCCACAGTCTGGTTGACCAGCCCTCTCAGGCAGTTGTTCTCTGCCATTCTGTGCACCCTGTACCAATAAAACGCAGGATCGAGTTTTCGGGTCACTACAGAATCACTAGCTACACTGATCAGGTTAAAGATCAAAAGAAGCACCTCAGGTAATGTTACAATTACAAACAATACAAAACAAAGAATACCTGGACAACATGAGTAGGGTGGTTGAACCGACAATTGCTTCCATAGCCACACAACCCAGTCCTTAGATAATAAATACAATCAGGTTCACCGGGACGATCTGGGTATGGTGCTGATTGAGGAGCTGCACCACCACCATCTTGATTATCATGAATCTTCAACCGCAATATAGCTTCTACAAACCAAAACACACACACACCCCCACAAATTCAGCAAAAACAGGACTCTTCAGAGCCCAAAACAAGCATTGCATCAACAATCACATATAAAACAAACAAAAACACCTGTACCCACCAATCACAAAAGAGGGCAAAACACTAAATCAACACTAAGAGCCCACAGATAACAACACCAAAATCTATCAACCCTTGGATATGCATTGCTAGCAAAACACCTGAAATTGGCCCAAAACCCCCAAAACACGAACCAAAACTACCCAAATCACGACGACACGAAGAACCGAAACCGACCCAGCTCCAGAAATCGATCAAAACCGGAACCCAGACGATCAGATCTCCAAAAAAACAACAAATCATCATACCTTCAATGTTGCTATCATCAGCGGATTGATCCGATGCAGCATTGTTGTGAGCCTGCCGATTGTCTGACATCGGAAGCACAATAATCACGTCAAGCCCTTTCCGCTGCTTCTAATCAGCAGGAAATGAACAATCTCCGATTCGATGAACAACAAATCGAAACACAAATCTCCCAGAATATCAAAAAGTGTCGATTTGGGTATGAAGGAGACTCGAAAAAGGGGCGTGGAATCAAAAGATCGAGCTCCGAAAGTGTGAAATCTGAACCTTATTCCAATTCTAATTCGATAAACATGTAATTTTCCTCGTTTATTTTTTTATGGGTTCCTTTTCGCTTCTCCGATTTCTGTTTGGCTTCTGAGAATGCAACTCTCACCATTTCCGGATCGTTTTAATATATTAAGGGATGGGAGAAAAAAAAATGTTAAATTAATAAAATGAAGTTTCTTTAGCTCGTGTACGAATAATAAAAAATAATAAATGAATTTGGTTGAAACACGAAAAGACCGTGTTACCCTCCATAAAGTAGAAGCGAAGCGACCAGCTTTTGGGCTGATTATGTCAAGCCTGATTATATTTTATGTGTCTTAAATGACTTCAATTAAGTAGTAAAAATCGGCGTGTTACTCAATCGCGTCAGTATCAGATTCTCTGTATATTTTAAATATATCTGTCAGTTCAGGTTATTATATAATATAATTTTTTTAATATATATATATATAGTAAGTGTGTGTGTGAGAAGTATGATTATTGTCTTTTTCTATGTGTTGTAGGAAGGTATTTATAGTTATTGGAACTAATAAATAATTAATGTAGTAATGTAGTATATGTGTTTATGTTATAAGGTTAAAACATTAATGATGGAAAGTCTGAAGATTTGAATTAAAATAATTCATTTCACTTTTATTTTACAAATTGATGTTTAACTTAAATGTGATCTAAGTTGGCTTAAAAGTCAATTATTTACCTTCATTTTACTGATACTCTCGATCGTATAATCCGATAGCATTTTGAAACTAAATGTTTGTTCTAATCAATCAATTCGATCACGTCTTTTAATCATAAGAGGTCTAACCGATTTTTTTTTACTTTGATCGAACCGGCATATTAATATTATTGTTTTAATATCATCATTGAATCTGTCACACGAATAAATAATTTACACAAAACTCATGTTGATAATTTAAGTAGTGTGTATAAATCAATGTTTCAATCCTTACTTCATATCTAATCAATTAACTAAAAGAGGTTGTCAAAAATGTATATACAACTAAAATAGAAACACATGATATTTATTGTCGAAAGAATGAAGAATATCATTCGATAGCTTAGACTAAAAGCATGTGAAGGTGTTGAACTTAAGCAGACTAATCTAATCGTTTGATCGTCTTTGTGGCCAATGAAAATAATGTTAACCTATATAGAATGTTAGTTTTTCTTTTGATACGATAATAAAGATATAGATTACGATCTATTTATCTGGATTATTAATCATATGATCTTCTGATTTGATTATTAAAAATTAAAATTATAACAACCACATCAATTTTTATTAATCTATTATACAGCATATTGGGATACAGAATTTGAACTGTCGGTGGCTCACGCATTTACTTCTTTTCCAGGTTTTCATAAATGACCATACTATCCCGACATGCATCACTTTCTCTGTCATATCACGAGGGCAGTTACGTCCTTTGAATATAACGTGTAAGAATAGAACGGCACAATTTTTGTGTTGATACTCGTTGGGAATATAATAAAACAAAAAAAAAGTAATTATATTTCTTTTGTAATTCTTAAAATTATAATATTCGGAGTAAACGTGAAAAATCGTCGCCGTCAAAGGGAGTGCTTGGTGAGATCTCTACCGTTGGATACATCTTTTAGCCGGCCCCACCAGTGGCACCAAGATCGAGACGCGAGCGAGAGCGCGTGAAGTTGCTGCTCCGGTTTAAGGGGATTAGTTATGTGTGTGTAATTTTGGATTGCAGGGAGGGGTATTGTGGTCCATTGACTCGAGGAAATCTATGGGTCGTGGCTCTCTTCCGGACAACGTGGGTATAATAGAAGTAACCGACACGTGTCCATAGACACGTGTCCATAGACACGGTGGTGTGTAAATTCTGACAAGGGTACTGTGTACGTGAAAAATCGAGCAAACAAGAGTATACGTCAACGCTTTTCTCTGGTGCGAAATCAAGACCCTGCTTGACCTTTTTAACCATCACTTTTATATCTATTTTCTACTGTTGCTCCACTAGCTGGTATGTCGCTAAGATCATCCACAATCGTACACTTTGATTGAGGTTAAATTATTAAAACTGTTTAACTGTCAACGATCGGTGGTGGTCCCATTTAGTTAGCGCTGATTAGTTGATCGTCAGCGGCTTTTTACGCCAACGATTGTTGATGACGTTAAAGATACCGTCGTTCCTATTCTTCAGATTTTCGTCAATGGTTTCTTCTTTTCCGTCGACGTATACAATCCGTCAATCCCTATCCGTCCTCTATCCACCACTGACTGTGGATGCTCTAAATGCCTAAAAGAGTCTTTGTTTTCTCCTTTTAGGACATTACTTTTTTCTATTTTATTGGATATTTCACGAACATTATTCAACACCAAAAAGTACAACTTTTTTAATATGTGGACCATTCTCTGATCTACCGCCAATGCCAAATGGAAGGGAAGAACAAGCTTAGTGGGCTTCATAAGGCCTTTCCCTCAAATGACAACTTCTATGGGCTTGTGGGTTAATACTGAGCCCAACTAACATGAGAAAGCAAAGTACAACATGATGGGCTATTTCTACGGGCCGTATATACCCAACCTATTTCATTAATTATTTATGGACTATTGTGAGTTGCTACTTTTGAAATAAAGTGTGCAATTTTGAATCAGCTCGACGAATTGGGGATTGATCCACATTTTTTTTAAAGTAGGCTCCCAATTTGAGTTATCCAACCATATTATTTTATAAAGTGGTCCCTTCAAGTGCCGCAATTTTCTTACCATGGGTATTTTCAGATCGAGTCAGGAAATGATTATCACAAACTGCATTCACACAGTCAACAGTCTGGAGATCGTCTCCCACTTATTGTCTCTGATATAGCCGATTATTTCGCAATAGGATTAACATTCGCCACATACGGGTACGACCTTTGTCACATCCTTTTCATTTCTACCGTTTATATGTTACTTATTTTTTGTTTCCCCACATTAATAAGAAGTCCATTATTATGCTAAAAAAATGTGTCGTATATTATATATACACATGAAGATATACATATAAACTGTCGGACGCACAAGACGATAAATTCTAAACTCGCTAGACATAATCTATGAGGCGTAACACACTCGCATTAACAAATACACATAAACCTGCAATAAATACAGTTCGTTGTCCAGACTAAATCGAACACAAGACCTCTCACATGGTGGTTTGAACCTTAACAGTTGGGATATCCCCTTGAGGATATGGTCTACTAACATTACTTTTTAAGATTACACATACCCATTTGAAAAAAGTTTACACTTAGTGTTCAAAAATATTATTCTATATATGTATTTGAATAAAAAAAAATCATAAATATATACATTATTTTGGATGCATTAGTTCGAAATTCGAATAGCAACCTACCGAAATAACTAAAACGTTTGTTTTTGTTAACCTAAAACAAATTATTTGACCCATAAAATTTAGATTGATACCAAATTTCAGGTCATGCCAACTATGATTGACATTACTGTTCATGAAATATGTATTATTTATGGCCAAGCATGGTTTAACCCAAAATATAAAAAGAACAAAAAAAAAATCATATCTAAACCCTAATAAATGTAGGTTAAGAGTATGTACAGTGAAAAGGTTCGGGTTAGAGGCTTGGGTCTTGGATCTTGGGTAAAAATCTTCGACCCGGGA
>JAYMSV010003128.1:0-10229 GCA_036897745.1 Erodium moschatum | reverse complement strand
GTCTCGGGGCTCGCTAAATACGGAACTGAGAACCGAACCTCGATCCGGGCCTAACCGTTGCACATGCTCTAAGAGCATAATAACCATTTGGCTTTCTCCCACGGTTGAACGATTCGCTCATGCAATGAATCCTTTGCCTAGCCAATCCGTCGAGTTATACGTGATGCTTCCAGTCAAAATCTGGATTCACTCAAGCGATTTCTCGACGGTTAAGGATACTCTAAAGACATAAAATTATCGATTAATAATATCTATTCTCTACTCGATGAATACTTATTTTGTATAAGAAATCAATCATGTTTTGTATCAGTCAAGCACAATAGTTGAAAATTGAAATTAAACGGAAAGGCAAAAGATGGTGTGATTTTATAACCAGCTATACTCAGCTTCCATCTCACTGACCATTCACGACTCGCCACGTACGGCTCCGGGACAGGCGTTGACTGTAGTTGACTCCATCACCAGTGTCGGTGATTCTGTTAATCGTATTCTGTTGGGAATAGAAAGGAACAAAATACACATTTTTTAATTATTTTTTTCTTGGGGGTTTTGGATATTCTCTCGCCTCATCATCTCCGGGAACTGAATCGGAAGCAGATAGAAGAGAACGCTTCAGTTCCGGCGACGAACCGGCTTTCCCGCAATCATGCTCTGTGCAGGGACGGTTCAGTAGGTGAGAACAAAATGTGATCGATGCTCCATTTTTGTCGTTCTAGAGCTCAATCGTGCTGAAATCGTACTGCGATGCGATCTAATATACAATTATGGGATTTAGTTTGTTATTTTCAGTTGATCGGAGGTGCAGCTCTTTTATTTATTTTTAAATAAAATTAAAAAAAAGAAGATAAATCTTGCTATTGGGAAGTGATCTACTTGAAGTTGATCAGTTTTCGCTGCTATTTTCTGCATTATAGTTCATAGATTTTTTTGGTAGTTTTTCCGTATTTTCCACATTTATTTTCTGTTTGGTTACTGAGACAATGCAGGAAAAGAATACTAGTTTACTTTGTTGGAAATGAAGAATGTTTAGCTTTTACTTTGCTCAGTTAGTTGGCACCTGAATCAATTGCTGTACATGGGCTTTCCGGGTTTGAGCAGTTTTTACTTTTCTGAATAATTCAAGCACTCTGTGCTGTATAGGTAGTTTATGTTATAATTTGTATGTATGTGCTTTCTTACAAACTTGTGGGACCTTGTGGCCTTTTAATGTTGAGGTCGCTACTTTTTCTTCTCATTGATTCTGTAGGTCTTGATTCTGCATAGAGTGGTATTATAGGCTGTGACAGTTTGGGGGCAAATATAAGAAGAAAGCAATGGTAGAGTGCAGTGCTTGCCGTTCGAGGGCAATGTCCCCAAGTTCCAGAGCCATCTCAAGAGCTTATGACCGCCACAAGAGCGGGGTATCATCAAAGCAACGTGTCCTGAACGTCTTATTGGTTGTGGGCGATTGTATTTTAGTTGGTTTTCAGGTGATTTTTTGCTGATATTTATGTGATTGTGCATCTAACTTTGGTATATGTTTGGTAATCATGTTATATATTATTGGTATGCCCACATAAGGTAGATAGGAGCATATCCAAGTTCTGTATGCGTACTTTGTGGCCTATATCTTTATCGTGCACCGCTGTCAAAAGATTTTTTTTCATTGAAGTCTCGGTTTATACTTATGAGTATACTTAGATTTGCCCTATGATAAATTCTCCATGTCCTTGAGAAATGGATTAATTTGACCTTGAGACAGACAAATGCACTAGATGATATTGAACATTCCATGGAAGAAGGATAAAACCATGTGTGCTCTCTATGCTTGTTAGTTCTTACCTTAGCTAAGGATTCTTCTCCCTAATATGCCAAGTTGACTTCCTTTTGAGTGAGGTCTTAGCCTGACACGGAATCTAACATTGTTTTAGTTTTGGGTACATTTTTAAATTAAAAATTCATTATTGTATATGGTGTTATTTTCCTTGTAATATCTTCGCCACTATTGTTCACGGAAGCTATAACAGATGCCATATTATTGTCGTGCAGCTCTCTATTTCTGAATTACCTGACGTGTATATTGTTCTTTTTGTGCCAGCCTATTTTGGTTTATATATCCAAGGTCGATGGGAAGTTCAACTTCAGTCCTGTTAGTGTTAACTTTTTGACAGAGATAGTAAAAGTCTTCTTTGCAGTTGTTATGCTTTTGATCCAGGTATTTCTTACTACCTCACCTTTCTGCTGAGTTAAACCTAAATGATAGTTTCCATGTTTCTTGATTGAAGTTTCACAAAAGTCAATGCCTACAATATCTTTTGATGGACATGAATGTCTGTTCATGTTTTTAATCTTGGAATAATTTTGTAGGCCAGGCAACAAAAAGTTGGAGAGAAACCTCTTCTTTCGGTTTCCACACTTGTGCAGGTACTGGTTATGGTAAACTTGTTACAGTAAAGGGCTAACTGAAAGTTGCTATTTTAATATACCAATTCTCGATGTCTAGTTTGCTACAAGTTGCTGAAAAATAGTTCAGCCTCGCCAGATATATAAATTCATTCGCCCAATCTCTTTGTTACAGGGACATATGTTTTTAGCTCTAATTTGTTATAGGTTACATCTAGCTGTATTCTAAATAAATCTACTTACATAATAATTAATATATACGTGACATTGGTTCAGGGTGATGTAGTTGGTGGTATTTGAAAATTTGACGTATGTGTCTGTTCAGCTTGTTTGCTCTACATCTTCACTAAAATATGATACACCATGCCTTAGATTTGTTCTGAATGGTTTTGGTTGCTCAGGCCTTTTGGAAGGTTCTAAAAACAAGGCTTAAAATAATTGTTATTACATTAAGTCCTGAGTACCCTAACACAATCTTCCTCTTTTCTCCTGCGAAGTTATTTTGTTATTATGCTATGTGAGGCAAATTTCCTGGAGTTTGAATGTTCATAGTCATCTTGATTCGATGACCTTTGAATCAAACTCGTCATTTCATTGCAGGCTGCTCGAAACAATGTGCTTCTAGCCGTTCCAGCATTTCTATATGCTATCAATAACTATCTAAAGTTCACCATGCAGGTATGATTCTTTAACCTGGTTCTCGTACATCTTTTTTTTGGTCACTGTGCAGTGATTTCCTGCATGAAAACTGTTCATTGTTACTAGCATTAGATATTGTGCTTTTTTTTAAAGTCATGGTATTAACTGTACTGCTTCTTGTGCAGCTATATTTCAATCCTGCAACTGTGAAGATGCTGAGTAATTTGAAGGTACTTGTAATCAGCGAAATATATGAAGCTTATTTTTGTTTTATCACCTTGTGCACCTTTCTTATTCAGCTTCTAGAGCCTTTTGTTTGTATCAAGGATTTGCATCCCTGATAAATCTCCAGCATATGCAAGTAGTGTAATTTTATTATGATCTCCTCAAAGACATCACGGCAACACACTGGCTATTTCCTCATTGCAGCAACAGTTATCAATTTCTATTTACTTCTTCTTTGCATGAACATTTAATGGACTGCGATCGTGCAGGTTTTGGTAATTGCTGTGTTGTTAAAGATGGTAATGAAACGGCGATTTTCAGTGATTCAGGTTACTTCCATAGGCCGATTCTTTTTCCCCTTGCTCTGCTATTTTCCTATAGATAATCTAATGTACAATTTAAACAGTACTGTAGGTCACATGTCAGCATACACAAGACTGATTATTGTCTTTTTTTACAGTGGGAAGCTCTTGCTTTATTGCTCATTGGAATTAGTGTAAACCAGCTGCGTTATTTACCTGAAGGTACTATGGCTCTAGGCCTTCCAGTTGCAACGGGTGCATATATCTACACAATGATATTTGTAAGTGATTTCTGATAAATGCTCTGTTCTTTTTACCCATGTTCTAGCTATGAGAGCAATTTGGCTAAGTAGTAACGTATGTCTATTATATTTCTCTTTCATTCTCTATTTCTGGTATGTTCTTGAGACTAAGAATTTCATTTTACAGGTCACAGTTCCATCTTTGGCCTCTGTGTACAACGAGTATGCCCTGAAAAGCCAATATGATACAAGTATTTACCTTCAGGTCATATCAAAATGGAGTCTTTATTTTCCATTTCTGATCTCGTTATGCTTACTTGACATTAGATTAGAGCTCCGAGTCTTAGATACTTGAGAGGAATGGTTTGATATGTGAACATTGCTTTTAACTTTGCAGAACTTGTTTCTATATGGATATGGTGCTATATTCAACTTTCTTGCAATTGTGGTAACTTCCATTGTCAAAGGTATGGAGCATATAATGGACATGTGTGAATTAACCTTTGAGTTATGATCCTGATGAACATGTTCCAATGTTGCAGGTCCAGGTAGCTTTGACATCCTGCAAGGTCATTCTAAAGCCACCATGTTTCTAATCTGTAACAATGCAGCCCAAGGAATTCTTTCCTCTTTTTTCTTCAAATATGCAGGTGCGTTCTATTTCAAACTAGTTTTGCTAAAGCTCTGTAATGATATTGCAAACTTTTTGAATGTGTGTATTAACCGTGGAAAGCTTATTTGCGGCCAGATACAATTTTGAAGAAGTACTCATCAACAGTTGCCACCATTTTTACTGGAATAGCATCTGCTGCTCTGTTTGGCCATACCCTGACAATGAACTTCATCCTGGGTATCTCTATTGTATTCATCTCAATGCACCAGGTAAAAATTAAGAACAAAACCTTCCATTTTTGTAATTTGATTTGTGGGATCTACCTGACCTCATGCTTAACTTTGTTATAGTTCTTTTCATCCCTTTCAAAAGTCGAAGACCAAGAACAAAATGGTATGATGGAACTCAACAATGTTCAGGAAAACAACTGGTATAATCTCTACCTGATCAATTTGATCTACAGTAAATTCTACAAATTTCTTCGTTCAGAATATATCTGATAAATACCTAATCTATCTTCTTTTTGGTCAGGTCGAAAGATTCGTTCATAAGTATGGCAGAAAGAGCAAATGAGGAGGTGATTAATGTTAGTTTCTTGTAGATTTAGTGATGGTTTAATTATTTTTTCATCTTAAACTGATCCATTTTCATTTCGATTTCCTATTTATTTCAGGGTATAGGTTCAGATGAGAATCGACCTCTTCTTCCCACCTAAAGTGACTTCAAAAGTTTTGGCATTCTACTTACGACTCTATCAGTATTGGCACTCTTGTAAAATCCCTCAGCTGAGGCCATACTGTGAAGTCCAGCACTCCAAGTAGTTTCATTCCTAGAATGTTGGAGTGATCTTTTGTTTGTACAAAATGAGTACTCCTAGGCTCTGTCCTTGGACTGCCCTTCTTTTAAGGACACATGAAAATTATAATATAGTTACATTGCGCTTATATATGTGAATGCTCTTACATTTTCTTTAGCCTGTCATGGAGATCGAAACTGAGTTTGTGATTGAATCAAGGGTTAAAAACAAGTCCGACCCGTGCCCAAAGGTCATTTTTCATGTCCATACTGTAAATGACCTTTCATTACATGTCTTACCATGGAACTATTACCTAATATAAAAAAATCGACGAAAAATGTTTGAGATATGGTTTTGGACGGAAAAAATCATGTGCAGTGCATATGACCTTTTTTTAAATATCTACTCTACCCTTCCCTTTCTTCCACCAACTGAAAACATAGAATATTCCTACTTGTACATTGTCATGATTTGTGTGAAAACATAGAATATTGATTAGAATTGAACAACAATACATGAACAGAACACAAGAAATGGTCTACGAGCAACGAGTGAACAAAATCATCGATATAGTCATCTTGTCGCTTTCTCTTGAGTAGAGCAATCCATATATTTGAACAACAATATAATATTATTTTAGTATAATATTAGCAGAAATAACTCTAAAACGTCAACAACAAGTAAGAAGGGATCAAAACTTAGAGAAAAGAGAAAGATTTGATTTTTGTCCAAAGGAGAGAACCCAAGGCAAGAACATGCAGTAACAATTACAAACTTATGACTCTCCGCACAAATGAATTGTAACGATCTCAATCCAAACCTTAACATCCACAACACGAGGAAAATAAATAGGTTGAAAATATATATACGAATGTGATCTGAGGATGAATTCTGCGCCAAAAACGACGGTGTCTCATTTGATGCACAATACAAGCTTTGTTCATTTGCTTTAGATCATATCGGGAGCTGGAACTGGGGCCGGGGCTTTCAACAGTGGTTGCAGAGCCTTCACAACAATGCTCATATTTGGCCGGAACTCGGATTCGTACTGCACACATAATGCTGCAACTGCTGCAAGCTGCATCCCCAAATCACACCAATTAGTTAGTTGCTTTCTCCATGTACCCTAAGTGTGTGTATGTGTATGCGAGTGTGAGAGATAGAGATACCTTAGCAACTCCTTTTGGAGGGTATTCTCCCTTTAACTTGGGATCCACACACTGCTTAACTTTGTCTTCGCTCAATCTCGGTGTAGCCTAACAAAATGGAATACCGTCAACCACATCTAATGGAAGAATAAACTGAATGATAAAAAAGGGGGAAACTTTAATAACACATCCTCCACTGCCTTTAATTTTAAAAACACACTAAATTGGTAACGACACTTAACAGGAACACGTTGTCATCTTTCGCTTTTTCTCCAAAACGCTCGTCTACGGTTAGTTATTGAGAAAAAATTACTGTGTGTTTTTGGAAAAAACTGACGCTTTTGTTGTGTTTTTGTAAATTATGAAAAAGTGAGGGTGAGTTTATGAACAGAGGGTGTGTCTTTGGGTGTTAATAATGTTTTCCCTAAAAAAGATTTGCAAAGAGATCAAAATGTAGAGAGAGAAAGTATAAGAGTATGGAAATTGGGAAACTCACCCAGGTGACCAGACTCTGCTGCCCACGAGGCATAGTATGATCAACAGGTTTCCTCCCAGTCAAAAGCTCAAGAAGAACTACTCCAAAGCTGTATACGTCACTTTTCTGTGTTAATTGTCCGGTCATAGCATACCTTCAAAAGGGTTTACAAATAAAATGTTAATCATAGTACTCCACATCCATCAACACATCCATTGATCCACATCATGCAGTTAAAGGAACCATATAGATACAAACACTATGGATTATCTAATGATTACAAAAAAGAGGAAGGGGTTCAGAAACATACTCTGGAGCGTGATAACCAAAGGTTCCTAAAACTCGAGTAGAATGAAGACGAGCAGCCATATCAGGAGCTTGATTGGAAAGATTGAAGTCGGCTATCTTGGCTTTGAAGTCTTCAAAAAGAAGCACGTTGCTGGACCTGATATCTCTGTGTATTATAGAAGGTTGAGCCTTCTCGTGCAAGTACTCCAACCCACGTGCAGCATCTACAGCTATCCTCACACGCTGCATCCAGTCAAGCACTGGACCTGGTTGCGCCCCTTGCACACCCTTTCTACCTATAATACCAAAGTCACAACCATACGATTAATTAACCAAGGATGTTCTAATCAAGTGAATCAAAATTATGAGTTTCAAAGAAAAGATGGGTTAGCAGACCATGTAATATGTCATGGAGGGATCCCATTGTAGCAAACTCATATGCTAGCACGCGGAGATTTCCTTCAACACAATAACCTTGCAACTCTAAAAGGTTGTCATGCCTCAGTCTTGACACCATGGATACCTATATACAGAATATCAAAGGGGTCATATACAACAATAGAGATAGTGAATGTGTCACAAGAATTTGCACAACGTTCCGGTGTGCATGTTCTTGATAGATTCGCAGCAGTAGCGAACCTACCTGAGTCAAGAACTCAACATTTGTTTCAGGTTCAGATGCAACATCGAGCTTTTTCACAGCCACGTCTTTCCCATTGTTTAAATGTGCAAAATATGCTCTTCCATAGGAGCCTTCACCAATCAATGCCTTTGACCCGAAGTCGTCGGTCTTTTCTTTCAGCTCTTCCAAAGACAATGCAGGCACTTCAATAGGAGGTGGTGCCTTCTGCACTTCGGATTTCACTGGAGCTGATACCTTGTTGTTTTTTGGGTGAACTGGAAAGCAGGCAGAGTTCAAAGAAGATCAGCATGCTACCAAAACAATGCTAACATAACTGCTTACAGTGTACAACTTACAGAAGAATAAATACCAAAAGCTGCAAAATCAACCAAAATTTTGAAGTATCAAGGAAAAACTCTAAATCAGTAGTCATTATTATATTCAGCAGATGGATTTAACCAAAGGTTAGAACCAAGAGGAAGCCATGAGAAAGCTATTTTGTGTAGGTATTGAAACAAAAGCATTTAGAAACGGCATAACGGCTAATGTTTGACATGTATCTCAAATTAGAGCCTATTGAAGGGACAAGTGAACTTATGAGTGTAAAAGTTAGCGATTCTGGCTGCAGATTATATAGTTTGTATGGCATTAGGTTAGCATACAACCACCTATGTTCATTGTGGTGGTTTTATGGTATGCTGACCTGGTCATAAGTTGCGGTGGAAAGGCAGCAGCCTCAAGAGGGTACCAAGAGAGAGATGATTTGAACATTTGATTAATGTCAAGAACATGGGAATTCTAATCATTATTCAAATTCAGCAATAAAGAAATTGTTAGCCTCAATAATCCATCTACATCAACAGATCCACATGATCTACATGATCTACATATATGCAGCAAACTACATTCAGCTTAGACTAATCAGGAGAAAGAGGGATGCGGAAAATCATTTTTGTCTGGATTTGATAGCATAAAAAAATAATAACTACATATATCCTTCAGCCAGAAACATTGTTAAGTCCAAAATGGTCCGAAGTAATACTACCTTGACAAGCTTATTCCATCATAAATTTTTGTTCACTTACAAATATATTTGCAATCTAATCATATAAGGCATATTCATACATCTACGACTTTGCTTAATTACTTTGCGATAGCCAATGAAACATACCATTTGCATGGTTTCCCGGGCTTTTCACGTATTCATTATCATTCAATGGCAAAGACTCCTCGGCGTGACACGTACAACAGAGCCACTTGCGCATCCTGGCCTTTTTCCTTAGATAACAGTCGTCGATACTCCTATTTTCTAGGCGTAAAAATTCATCAGTAGGAGGTGCATGTGCCTGCATAATCACAACCAATTTGTCAAACAAAATAGAGAAGGTCCCCCAAAATGCACACTTCACATTCAATTAGCATTAGCCTCGTAAGGAAATGGCTATTGATTTGCAAACATAAACTATAACAAGGTTACAGATATCTATATCTCACAAGTCACAAATATATGGTACTGGTCATATAATTAGAAAATCAACAGTTGGATTTAAAAACCTAAGCTTTCAAACTAACCATCCTCCACCCTTTTACACACTAGATAGAAATTAAATCTCAAAGGCGTAAAATTGCACTATCATTACGTTACCATTAAGGTCGCCTCCTTTTATAACTATGTCAAGCAACAAAAAATTACATACCAAAGCAAAATCTATTTGTCTGCAATAACTGTTATAAGAAAGTGACAAAAGACATAATTAAAGCTCCCCCAACACTTCCTTTTCCAGTTGTGCTCAAAATCACCATCCATCATGAAAGGAAACTCCTAATCTTCTTCACTCCATAATCCATAACAATTGCATAGACGCATACTTCATTCATTCATCTGCTAAAATGTATGATCGCATGCAAATTTTCACCGTTTTGGGAAGATTCCAGAATTCCAAAACCCAGATACGCGCACAAAAAAAATGCAAACTTTCAATTGAGGGGCGCAAAACAATGAAGCCCAGATAAGGAATTGATTACAAAACCCCAAATCAATTGCCCAAGGAAATGAAAATTGGGATATGTAATCAGAAGCCAGGACGGATTGGAAAAAATCTCAGATCTCAACCGGAAGAAGAAGACTGGCTATTGAAATTAAAAGGAGAATTTACCTGGTTTCTCTCTTTGTTTGTTGATGTTTAGTCCGTTATGTTTCTTCTTCCTTTCACGCTCTCTCTGTCTCTCTCTCTCGCTCTAGGGTTCGGAGGAGACTTGCTTTTTCTGTGGGGGAGAAGAGACAGAGAGATGACGCGACCTGTGGTATCTTTCCGATATTTGTAGGTTCTTCTCTCTCTCCACACTTTCTCTCTCTAAAGATGGAATTTTTAGCCGTTCTGATTCGATTTTGAAATTTAGAAGTGACAGACCGATTTTGCTTTCTGTGGAAGAAAACGTGTTGGGCGGTGGATTGGAAGAACACCATGTCACTCCACCATATAATATATATATATAT
>JAYMSV010003127.1:0-10231 GCA_036897745.1 Erodium moschatum | reverse complement strand
CACCCCTCCCCCCTGGGCCTGGACCCGACTCCCCCCCATTCCCCAGCCGACACGTGACTCCAACGGAAAAAAAAATCCGACCGCAGCCCTCATCTGATTATTTGCCAAATCCTCTTCCAAAGCCTTTTGCTGGTTATATTCTTCCCCACTGTTTACAAATAGTAGTTTTCAGATTTACGCAGATCGGCCTAAAGTTCTTGTAAGGGTGCAAAATGCTCCATCTACTAGGGTCATGCGCCACCATTGTCGCCGTCTTTGCATCGTGTCGCTCAGGACCAACCTAGTGATTGTTGGGGTCTGAAGCGAGAATTTGATCGATAACTTTTTTTCTCATGAAATAATATAATAGAAAAATTAGTAAATTTTCTCGTATAAAATGACTATACTAGATGATATTGAGAAAATGAGATTCAACGTCTATTTATAACACTAAAAATGAGTGATCACATGCCTATTTTTTTAAATCTTATGTATGACACATCAATCCCTCCAGACAGATAGTTTTGATTTGTGAACGATTAGGTAGGGAATCTGGAATGTGGCAACATTATTCAAAATGAGTGAGGACACCCGGGAGAACGACACACTAAATACGATATTCAGGATATTGATGTGTCACTAGATGTGCAGGGCCAAACGATGTATGGAGAAATCATTAATACCATCCAGAAATGCCAAAGAACTCTTCGTGAACTCTCAATTTAGTGTATTGTATGAGATTATTCCTAAATGATATCTGAAAGATAATGTGCAATTTATAAAATTCAATAATTAATGTGATAATACACTCTCTTTTTTTTTAAATAACAGATGTATTCAATAAAACCAATTGGATAAAACAATTAAAAAATGTATTTAAAAAAGAACAATTAAAAAATGAAATAAAACAAAAGGAGCGAAAGGATAGACATAGATATAGAGAGAGAAAGCGAGGACCGAGTCGGTACTCCGAGAGAGAGAGTATAAATGACCCAAATCTCTCTCCACTCTCTCTCACTGTTCCGTTCTTCACTCAACGGCCTCAGACTCAGCGTACCAGTATCGACTCGCTCTCTATCCTTCTCCAGAAACCCTCGCTCCTTCCTCGGATTTACTCTCCGAACTAGGTATATACTTGCATAATCGTGTATATATGTATGATTCCTTGCGATTTTCCTGAGTTTTTCTGTTGTGGATGTGTTCTGGAGTTTGATTTCGTGCTTTTGGCTTGTGATTTGAGTTTTTTTTACTGTTTGGTTTGTGAGAAAGTAGGAGAAAATGACCTGTTAATTTGTAGTTTTTAGTGTGACTCGTATAATCGGTTGATGTTGTTGTTTAGTGACTGTGTGTGATCAAAACCGAAGTCAGGATGGCCGAATGGTTGGATTTGGCTTATGTTTGCTGAAAATGATTATAGGAAACTGACTGATTTAGTTATTGTTAGGTGCTGTAGTGTGCATGACTAGACTCGGTTTTGTGATTTTGAGTCCTTGGTTTGGGGTACTGTTGATTTAGTTCTTGGCTGACCTGAGGATGTTTTGATCAGCATGTGTTTTTCTTCGGTTTGTTAAGATTTGCATTTGTGTTGTTCAGTTTTCATTTGAATTTCGTTTTCGGATTTGTAGCCTTTGATGGTAACGACATGGTCTGATGTGTTTTATCCACACAATAAATTGTTATGATTAATTGTAGAGATATGTAGTGAAAATTGAGCAAGAGGCTGTGGTTAAGGATGTAGATTTGACTCCATTTTCTGAAATGCTGTTATTGGATGCTTCAAAAGTAATCATATACCCAGCATGGTATCTGAATGTTACTAATTTTTCGTTCTGTTTACATGATGTCACATACTACATAGGTGATGTGTACCATTTGGCTTTGCTTTCAAATGTGGTTTTATGTGAATAATTGTTTTAAATGCATGATCTGACATTTTTTACACTGTTGGATCAGAGCAATGGCATCCCACGTTGTTGGTTATCCTCGTATGGGGCCCAAGAGAGAGCTGAAGTTTGCTTTGGAAAGTTTCTGGGACAAAAAGAGCAGTGCCGAGGATTTGCAGAAGGTGGCAGCAGATCTCAGGTCATCCATATGGAAGCAGATGGCTGAAGCTGGAATTAAGTACATTCCCAGCAACACTTTTTCATACTATGATCAAGTGTTGGATACCACTGCTATGCTTGGTGCTGTTCCTCCCAGATACGGCTGGACTGGCGGTGAGATTGGATTTGATACATACTTCTCCATGGCCAGGGGAAATGCATCTGTTCCTGCTATGGAGATGACCAAGTGGTTTGACACCAACCAGTAAGTGTTTATCTACTTGCTTGTGTCAAATCAAACAATCTAGATTTTTTGGTGCCCTTTTAATGATAACCAATGTTCTAACTAGTGTGTATTATTTTTGGTAAAGCCATTACATTGTCCCCGAATTGGGTCCAGATGTTGCTTTCTCATATGCATCCCACAAGGCAGTGGATGAATTCAAGGAGGCCAAAGCTGTAAGTGTTCATGCCTTTTTAGTGAAGGATGTTGGGGTTTGCTACTGGTGTCTTTGTTTCAGCATCCAATTTAAGATTCTCCTATTATATGTATTATATCCCATCAAATGCATATTGACCTTTATTTTCAATATGCAGCAAGGAGTTAACACTGTCCCAGTCCTTGTAGGACCTGTGTCTTACTTGTTGCTATCGAAGCCAACAAAGGGTGTTGAGAAATCCTTCTGTCTGTTGTCCCTTATCAGCAAGATTCTTCCAATCTACAAGTAAGGTCTTTTTGCATCTTTCACTATTCTGTGAAAATGGAGAGGAACGATCCAGAATCGTATATGCTAATGCCCAGTGTCATGCAGGCAAGTTGTTGGTGAACTGAAGGCAGCTGGTGCTTCCTGGATCCAGTTTGATGAGCCTACTCTTGTGACAGATCTTGATGCCAAGAAGTTAGAAGCTTTTACAAGTACTTATGCCGAGCTAGAGTCGTCCCTATCTGGTTTGAATGTTCTGATTGAGACATACTTTGCTGATGTTCCGGCTGATGCATTCAAAACACTTACCTCGTTGAAGGGTGTTACTGGGTTTGGCTTTGACCTTGTCCGCGGAACAAAGACCTCTGACTTGATCAAGAGTGGATTTCCCTCAGGCAAATACCTCTTTGCTGGGCTAGTTGACGGAAGGAACATCTGGGCTAATGATCTATCTTCTTCCCTCAATACACTGAAGACTTTGGAGGGCATTGTTGGAAAAGGTATCGTGTGTTTCATCCTTCTGATATAAATGCATACATCCTTCGCTGCATCCAACCAATTGCTACATTTCTATATACAGACAAGCTTGTGGTCTCTACCTCATGCTCTCTTCTCCACACCGCCGTTGATTTGGTAAATGAGACCAAGTTGGACTCAGAGATTAAGTCATGGCTTGCATTTGCTGCACAAAAGGTGGTTGAAGTGAATGCATTGGCCAAGGCATTGTCTGGAGCAAAGGATGAGGTACCTTATTCTAGTACTTGTTTTTATCTGTTGAAAAGTTAGTGCCATTACATGTGTCTTTTGAAGTAGAGAACGATAAAGGGTAATTGAATTGTGATCATATTTTGCTTGTTTATGCTTTAACTAAGCAAACCCTTAAAAAACTACATGATCCACTTAGGTTTTCACTTTATCATCATGTGCTCATTCTTGTTACTCATGCTAAACGTGAAACCTTACTCGAAAATTTAGAAAACTTAACCTTATAATTTAATGCATTCTGTTGTACCCGGGCACTCAAGTTTCGGATGTACAAAATTCAGATGGCTTGCATGCATACCGGGATATGTTGACTATGGCACAAAGCATGTAGGATTTAAAATTGCATCAATACCTTTTAACATGTTGCTAATTTTACTGTCCCAGGCATTCTTCTCTGCTAATGCTAGTGCTCAAGCTTCAAGAAAATCCTCCCCAAGAGTGACAAATGAGGCTGTTCAGAAGGCTGTGAGTGGTCGCAAGGCTTTTATTCTTATCCCTTATTTTCTACTTCTTTTTCTCACCAACTAAGATCAATTTCCTCATTCAGTGGATTTGTTCTTTATTGGCTTAGGCTGCTTCCTTGAAGAGTTCTACTCATCGGCGGGCCACAAATGTCAGTACCAGGCTTAATGCTCAGCAGAAGAAATTGAATCTTCCAATTCTACCGACTACTACCATTGGATCTTTTCCCCAGACTGTTGAACTTAGAAGAGTCCGCCGTGAATACAAGGCTAAGAAGTAAAATTTCTTTGTTCCATTTTTTCTTTTCCTCATTCGTGTTGGTTCAAGCTTTTATTACATCCCAAAATGAGGACCAACTTTCTTTCTTAGGAATAATAATGCTTGAAATTACTAGTAGCATCCTTCTCATTAGTTAGTAACCACTAAGTCGAGCAATTTTTTTACTCCTTGAATTTTGTAAAAGTTAAATGGGGCACTCGTACATCATTTTTTTCCTCTGCTAATTGTGTACAAAATTGTTTTCCTTTTAGGATATCTGAGGATGCGTATGTTAGCGCCATGAAGGAGGAAATTAACCAAGTTGTTAAACTTCAGGAAGAGCTCAATATTGATGTTTTAGTGCATGGAGAACCGGAGGTAAGTTTGCATCTTTTAATCAAATAGCTTCATGAGCATACACAACTTTTAAGGGATGGTAGTTCAAAAAAATTCTTAATAACCACAATTTTTTCGGCAATGCAGAGAAATGACATGGTCGAGTACTTTGGAGAGCAACTGTCTGGTTTTGTCTTCACCGTTAACGGGTGGGTCCAATCTTACGGGTCCCGTTGTGTCAAGCCTCCAATCATCTACGGTGATGTAAGCCGCCCCAAGGCCATGACTGTCTTCTGGTCTTCAATGGCTCAGAGTATGACCAGCCGACCCATGAAGGGAATGCTCACAGGACCCGTTACCATTCTGAACTGGTCCTTTGTTAGAAACGACCAGCCCAGGTCAGCAATAAGCCCAACTAGTCTTCTCTTGCTCAATTGTTCAGTTTCATTGTAGGAGTTGACCCAAGGTTGTTTTCAGATCCGAGACCTGCTACCAGATCGCACTGGCCATTAAGAATGAGGTCGAGGATCTCGAAAAGGCTGGTATCACAGTGATCCAGATCGACGAGGCTGCTTTAAGAGAAGGCTTGCCTCTCAGGAAGTCCGAACAAGCTTTCTATCTAGATTGGGCCGTTCACTCTTTCAGGATCACCAACTGTGGCATTCAAGACACCACCCAGGTTTGTCCTATGATCCTCTCTTTCTTGTTCCTGCATCGAACGGTTTGCTGAGATATGACTTAAAAACCTTCACTGTACATCCTCTCTCCGGTTCATGCATAGAACTGTTTTATGAGACCTGGCTTGAAAACATGAACTACATCCTCTCTTTCCCATTTCTGCATATAATGGTTTGAAAAAGCTTAACTAGACATCAAGGTTCTAGAACTGGGATTAGCCTAATTCGGTGAGGTAACAAATAGTGAAATCAGGAGATATTGGCAATATTCATTTTGTATTAAGTATATATTAATATATGTATTAGACACAATAATACAATTACGGGTGCATTTTAACTGTGATGTGAAATTGAATTGTATTTGGAAAGCTAATAGAACTTGTTATTGATGATAAGCCATATTCGTGTTTATGCTGTGCTCATATCTTCAGAGTACAAATTTTCACACATGAGAATTGTGTAGGAAAAATAGTTGACCGGCTTTTGGACGATTCCCACTTATCGAACCTGGTGGAAATCGATCGAAACTCGGTGGTTAAGTTATCCTGGGTAGAACTGATTTATGAGAGACAACTTCTCTCTTCGACATAGAACTGTTTTATGAGAGACAACTATGTATGTGCTGAATTGTTGTTATCATGTGCAGATCCACACCCACATGTGCTACTCACACTTCAACGACATCATCCACTCCATCATAGATATGGACGCCGACGTCATCACCATCGAGAACTCCAGATCAGACGAGAAGCTCCTCTCTGTGTTCCGCGAGGGCGTGAAGTACGGTGCCGGCATCGGCCCCGGCGTGTACGACATCCACTCTCCCAGGATCCCGTCCACGGAAGAAATCGCGGACCGTATCAACAAGATGCTCGCCGTCCTTGAGAGCAACATCCTCTGGGTCAACCCCGACTGTGGTCTGAAGACGAGGAAGTACGCTGAGGTCAAGCCCGCACTCAGTAACATGGTTGCTGCTGCCAAACAGCTCCGAGCCCAACTAGGCGGTGCCAAGTGAGTTGGGGAAAACTTAAGGTAGTTCTCTGGAGTAATAATGCATGGTGGTTCTTTGTTAGTTTTAGCTTTTAGTTGTGTCCGAAACATATATAAGGTAGTATTCTGGAACGAACAAGTCTTAGTGTTTAGTTTTAGCTTTTAGTTGTATCTGATGTGGTGTCCTTGGACCTGTTTTGTTTAGTTTAGTTTTTTTTGTTTCCTTCAGCAAGTTTTAATTTGCTTTTCCTACTAACTTCTATGAATATAATTGAAGGAGTTAGAACAAACTTTGAGGCATTTTGTTCTAATCCTGAAAATTTATATAAAACTAATAAATTTTTGGATCCGCCTCTGCTGACCGCAAACACAAGTTGAAGATCAAAATTGATAAAGCTTATATGGTAATAGATTAGTTGGTGCCTCATTGGTATAGTTGTTATGTTGGTTTCAAATGTGCATTAAACATTTGAGTAGAGTTATAAAAGTGTTCTATGTTGCGTTAACATGTGAATTAACAACATAGTGAACGAGTTAATTATTTTCAATATTGATGTATCGATGTCTGTCGTCGCTATCGCAACACTCTCTTCTGAACGTATCAGTGAAACGGTTCGATTCAATGAGTTAGATTTTTTTATTGCATTTTACTTCTGTCAGCATTTCATTTTCAGTACTCTTATTTCGGTGTTAGGTGGTGTATCTGTTTGGGTTAATTACAAATAACCACCCCAAACTTGTCGCGTTTTACCGATTCTTACCCCAAACTTTTTTTGTAACGGATCCATACCCTGAACTTTACTTCCGTAACGAGAAGCCCCTTCCGTCCAACTCCGGCAGTTATGTGCAATGACGAAAATACCCTCAACAGACTTCCAATATTACGTAACCATGCCATTCCTTTTCTTTTTTCAGATTTTATTTTATTTCTTTATTTATTTATTGTTAATTCATTTTTCATAATTGTTTTTATTTTTTTTTCTAAAACCAATATTAAATCAATTTTATTTTTCAAAAATCAGTTTTAATTTTTAAAAATCAAATTTTAGTTTCAAAACATATTTTTACTTTTAAAAAATCATATTTTTATTCAAAAAACCATATTTTTTTATTTTTTATTTTCATATTTGTTTTTCTTAATTCTTTTCATTAATTACTTCTTGGGGAAATTACAAATCTTAAAAATCACTTCAATGAACATGAACATCAACAAACTATTAGTAAGATCAACAACAACTGATTTTCATTAATTAGTACAAATTTCTATTTCTCCATTTCATAATTATCAACGATACAAAATCTGGACCAGTACCTAATAAGACTCTTATAAGACCGTGCTTCAGCACATATATCCCCAAATACATCGTTCCAACTATACATCCTCAAATCTGAAAGTGCTCCCGGTCCTTGAACATCCCTAATCACAGAAGCTCCGATTCTGGGCTTGTGGGATTCGGCTCCACATTCATCAAAGTCTGATGCCTAGACACTAACATGAAACATAAACACAAAATCAACAAATCCACAACAAAAAAAAGATCAAAATTACGACATGAATAACTGAGAAACCAAATTAATCAGATAATCAGCCATGGAATTGGGAACAACTCTGAAATGGATTGTTTCAGAGCATAATAGACGAATTTTTGGCTTGAGAGATGGGATCTAGGGCTTACGCTGCTCTTTGAAGTAGTAGCTGCCTTGGAGGTGGCAGTCGAGCAAGCACCGGAGCAGGAACTCCGTCGATGTCACCATCTGAAGGTCGGCGGCGACGGTTTGAGCCGAGCATGGAACAGATCCAGAGCCACCAGATCTGTGAGGCTGGACGAACATTGACCACCATCAGGGCGGCGCAACCAGATCTGAGCGAAGCTTCGAGGTTTGGTCGGGACCACCACGAGCTCGCCGCCCCACCACGGTGATGACGATGGTGAAGCTAGATCTGGACGAAGCCAGACCACCACGAGTTTCGTCCCACACGGTCGTTCTCCTCGTCGCCACCGTGCCGCAGCTCGCCGAAGAAGAGAGAAGATGAAGCAACAACATGGAGGATGGAAGCATAGAGGAGAAAAAGAACAGGGCCAATAAGGAGAGAAGATGTAGATTAGGTTTCTTTTTTATATATCTACTTTACTTTTCATTTTTCTTTTGTTTTATTTTAATTATAAAAATATATAAAACAGAATTAATAAAAGAATTAGTCATAATGGCATTTTCGTAAATAACTAATGGCATTTTCGTAATTATTTGAAAGATAGTGGTTGGATTTATGGTTGTAAACTAAGGGCATTTTGGGTATTTTAAAAAAACTAACAGAAATTGGATGGAAAATTTGGACGGAAGGGGCTTCTCGTTACGACATGGAAGTTCAAGGTATGGATCCGTTACAAAAAAAGTTTGGGGTAAGAATCGGTAAAACGCGACAAGTTTGGGGTGATTATTTGTAATTAACCCTAACCAAAACAAGATGTTGAACGAAGAAGACGCAATAATATCTTCAATTGTTTTCCTTTTTAGTTTTTTTTTTTCCAGTCAGAAGTTCGTTTGTGGCGGTTTCAAACGGGGGAGATGAGATAGGAACTTAACCATTCATGGGTTTATACATAAATTAGGCGCAATAAGCGCACCGATCGTCAAGTAGTATATGATTTTAAGTACGATTACCATACTTTAGTAACCAATTTAACAATCGTTAATGTAAATTTTGTTTTAGAACAATCACTTATATCGGGTCGGGTTTCTACAACTTAAATGTTTACCTTATTAGTTGGGTGTGACTCTACATTTATGGCTCTTTATTCTTATATTTTTGGATGTAAGTTCAACTTCAACAAGTACGTATCTAAAATATCACATTACAAAATCCCTAAATCAAAAGATAGGAGTGTTTATTTACTCTAGTTAAATGAATAAAAAACTAAGGATGAAAATGAATATTCAAGCGCTCAAAAGTAAAAATACTTACAAGATATCGAATAAGTGACAAACTTGACAAATCCTCTGATTATCTTCAACAAATAAACTTTCCTTCTTTTGAGTTTTACTTTCTAAATTCAAACTTAGAAAATTTCACATCGAACTCATCGCATAACCCAAAAATTGAATTTATAGTTTTCTAAAACGGGGGCTTGAAAATTTACAAACAAAAATAACAAATTACGATCATGCACGACGTGCATGAGATTGTGCACAGACCATAGCTCCAAAATCTAGGAGATGCACAACTGTTTCGAATTCTATATATCATACAACCCTGTGAACGAGCGCGTATCAGGTCGAATTACGATAATGCTGATCAATGTCCTTCTTGCACGACCTTGTCCACAACGTTTTTATGTCATTGCTACTATCTGTTGTCCTCCTTGCACGACTTTATGAACGTTGCACGCCCATGCGTCATATTGTATATCGATCCTATGAACGACTACATGTTAGGTTGTGTGGTTTCAGGATTTCAGCATATACTCATTTAGCACTAAAATCAATCCAAAAACCTACAAAATACGAAGAGAGGCAATAAACAAGTAAGAGAATAAAAATATAACAAAAAAATACTTTCAAATCAATGAAAAATCTTGTAAGTACAAATTTATACATGGAAATCAAGCACAAATATGTATACATATCAATAAGGATGCGGGAGTGAAGAACAAAAATCATAAGCCTCGTCGCATACCCTTGTTAGAGTATGTACAATGTAGAGGTTCAAACCTATGGGAGATTCGGTTTTGAATTTTGAAGTTGTAAATCTCAACCGTGATTCTTGCTCTTCACCTCCTGTAGATCCGGTAGAAGATCGTGGAGAGGTGGTGTCGACGCCAGCCGCAGATCCGAGTGCTGGCTTGTTGCACGATTCATCCAAATATGAGGTAGGGCAACCTAATTCTGGGCTTCAAAGGATAGGCCTGCAGGATTCAAGCCTAATTGTATCAGATGGTGGTTTAAGTGTTGGGCCCAATTGTGTGTCTAATTCTAAGGAAGGGAACCTTTGTAAAATGGGTGACCCTTCTTCTGGGTA
>JAYMSV010003126.1:0-10232 GCA_036897745.1 Erodium moschatum | reverse complement strand
GTGAAGCACAATTTAGTGCGTCGCGACTCACGCACGCCACAGCGTGCGACTCGCGACTCGCGAACCAGTAAATCGCGATTTGTGTGAGTCGCACCTTGATTCGCTTGCTATACATGTTTTTACTGGTTTTAGGATAAGAAAGATTTCTAATAGATTTGTCATCTTAAGCTTATTCCACGAGTTCACTCATTGTCTTGTTACTTGAGTGGGACAAGACAACGCCCAACAAAACCTACATATATAGTATAAAACGAGAGAGATTGGCCATAGCCTTTTTACGTGATTTCATATTCTTTCACATCCTTTTACGGTAACGGCTTCAGAGCTTCACGCCCAGAAACTGCTGATCAATATCATCAAACCAGCTTCACGATACGAAAACCTATTATCATTTCACAATACTAGCCCACTTCACTGCTGTACTCCGAGCACATTCTGGATGATATTTGTGTAGAACGATGATCAAAATTGTTAAATGCAAGGATGAGATACTCTATAGAGTAGTGAAAATGTAAGTCCCCAATTCCTGAGCATATAACTACAAAACCACATCTGCAACCCTCTGGAAGATATGAAAATTACGAATCTGCAGTGATCATCATGAGCCCAAAATGGCATTCGGAAGTATATATCACATCATCTCCTCATATAAATTAATTCATGGACATCTAACGCTATGAAATATTGAATCCAGCAGTATATCTTGTTCCTCATTTGTCAGTCACTTTAGTATGTTATTTTGAAGCAGTCATACTTCTGGATCTACTTGCTTCTGAGTTAATGCGCCGTGAGCACAAGATGAGTCATTAGCCCCTGCCAGTCTATCACTATTAGTCTCATTAAGTGACAGTGCTTCCAATGAAATATCAGCAAGGCTGCTGCTATTTTGACGCTCATCTGTCTCTGTGTCCACATGGTCACACGGAGCTGGCAAAAGTTGGGTTGTTGATTCAAAGTTCCTAGCCCTGAATCGAGGTGGCACCCCTCCACTGGACCGTAGCGGCAAAGCTTCATTGTCCTGAGACTGAGACAGCAAGTATAAAGTCATTTGGAAGTAATAATACAGTTTCAACTTAGATGACAAACAATGAAGTGCATACCCTCCGAGGGATGTATGTACCGGTTCCCCTTGACCTCCTAACTTGTGCTAAATTAACACTTGCACGTTGCTGGACAAAATTCCATCTGTACGAAGCCATCCATTCCATGAAAGTCAATGGAATCTCCGAGGTATAATTGCGATACCACTGGCCATAGAGCATGATATTATAATACATATCATAGTCTCCGTTGAGGTTTGAGACAAGTGATCTTCCAATGCCAAATGGCGGAACAGGAAACATCACGTCAGGCCGTTGGCCTCTCCCGTTCCTGTCCAGAGTGTTCGTGAAGAATTTCTCCAATCCATCACCTAAGCTTTCACCTGGTAGCCTAACAATCCCACTAAGCTGTGCTGCCCCGTAGCTAAGGGCACACCTTATCCTATGGAAATTGCCTGAAATCCAACAATGGGTTGGATTGGACTGTTCCAGTGAAAAAAGAAAGAAAAGGCCACGGGTAAGATATTTGAAATACCTCTGCTGACACTTCGCCCTAAATTGTTCTTGTCATTCAGAGGATCCAGAATGTTGAGGTGCTTGATGTGAAATGCATGTCCCCATGTAGTTGGGACTGACATTATATGTCTCCAGTGCTCTATAAGATCCTTGCTAAATAGCAGCCCATTACCAGCATTTTCTGGTCCAACAAATATTTGTTGTAGTAAGTCAACAATGAAAGAGGCATGGCACACGCAACAAACAAAACTAATTCTACTTACCCATGTTTCCTGAAAGGGAAGATATAGCAACAGGACCATTTATGGTGACACAGTAATTTTCCCAATCGAATACGCTGTAGTACTCCAGAAATTTATGCAGAACCTTTTAAGATCAAAGTTAGTACTTATCTCTTGAGCAAATGCAAAGTGGAAACAATGCAAGCACTCACCCCCAGAGGCCCTGAAAGTGACGAATGAAACAGATTGAAAATATATAGGACCAACATTTCCAACGCATATGTTGAAATCAAGCCATGGTGTGCCCCAAGAATTCGGCTTTCGTAATAACACCAACATTTAATCAAGATAATACTGTGCTTGAATAGATGGCCGTTTCCAATAAGCTGGTCAACCTGAAAAATAAGCATCAGCAAACATGTCAGATGTTTACTAAAATATCGGAACAAAGTTCAACGGAGAGAGTTTTACTTGCATAGAAGTGGGAGGAAAAACAGAAACAGACGAGAATAATAATGACGTATTAATTATTTACAATTCAAGCATGACATCATATACATAACTTCAGGTAGTTACGTATCAGTATAGATATGCAATTGGATCTTTATAGTAGGCATCTGATTTTTACCTGCTCTAGAAACGACAGGGCACAGAGCCCTGCAGTCTGGTTGAATGAGATGTCAACCGGAATATTCTGTATTCTGCACTTCACAATCTTTACCTGCCAAGCATCAAACATGAGAACAAAACCTTGATCATGTTATGATTATAAAACAAAATCGCTGCCTCTAAAATACCCTTGTAATGTTATGATCAAATGAAGAGCGATTCCTGTTAAACAAATAGATATGAGAAACCTCCCACAATTTATCTTTGATTTAGCTCAAGTATGGGTTCTGAAGCACCAATATCTCAAAAGTTGGAATGAGCACTGTTTTAACAACAGAATTATGTGTGGGAAGCTAGAACCCGTCACTTGTCATTGATGCCTGTTCCATGCCAGTAATAAATAAATACTTCCTCAAGAACTTCTCATGTCAGAATTATTATGGCACATGGGTATGATCAAAATCACTTATCTGAGAAGAGACCTTATGCTCAGATCGATATGCAACCCCAATTAATATTAATTTTCAAGATGTTTGGCACGCTTAGAGAACAGAACGGTGGAGCAAGAGCCCCATGGTGGACTAAAGTTGAACAGAGAAAATACACATAAATGTGAAACAAGATCTCTTATGTGTGGGTGTAAAATCTACCATGATAACTTACATGCTTATGTAGGCTTAAACTTGTGCATGCATAACTAACCATGGCAGTCAATCAAAACGATGAAGTTCAAAATTATAGATAACTTCCATAACAAGATAGCACAAATTAATCAGTTTCTAAATAAAACTAGTGCGGTATCAAAGATTTGATGGAAGGTAAATATAAACTTTACTACATAGTTCATTTAACTAAATATCATCACTTGTATATAAAATAATTAATGCTACAGATTCAAACCTGTGCATGAATATAATGGACATCTTTTACTTGGTATTCAGTATTGTGCTCCTCTGCTCTGAGGATATGGCAAATATTAGAAGCCAAATTTTCCTCTGCGTTAGGAGGACAGAGGGCAGTCAAATCAATATCTCCATCGGGAAGATAAGTTTTGAGTGGCACAGAACCAAAAGGAAAGACCTGTAAAAAAGGGCAAGTATAAGCAAAAGAACTTCATAGAAGTTTAACCCAAAAAATCATATACACACTCAAATGGATTATTATTCCTCACCGGCAAATCTTCCAATTGCACTCATTAGTATTTAAAGAAAATCCACCTCAGAGGGATGTGACTACAGTTTCCTTGAAACGAATGCTTTATGGGATAAATTTTTATGAATAATTAAACAAAATAGCATGCTAGTAGTTAGCATAAAGAGTTTCACAAAATGCAGGTACTTTGTAGGTGGTGAAGAGATAAGAGCTCCTCATTGAAAC
Organism: Erodium moschatum; assembly: GCA_036897745.1. Taxonomy (NCBI): domain Eukaryota; kingdom Viridiplantae; phylum Streptophyta; class Magnoliopsida; order Geraniales; family Geraniaceae; genus Erodium; species Erodium moschatum. The sequence goes on along the minus strand of JAYMSV010003126.1, from coordinate 6,469 downwards.
TTCTAGTTGTCGAAGAGAAATGAACAGCCATAAGCATGCAACTAAGAAAAATGGCAGTGTGAAATCTAGAACATTGTTTAGCGATGGAAACAAAGAGAACCCTAACAGTTTTCTTTTGGTTTCAACTGAATGACCCCAAAACTATCTGAGTTGAAGAGCTAAGGGACAGAAATAGTTTTGTTCTCTATCAAATCAGGCATATTAATAAGTGGTTTATTTCCCTTACACCTTCCATATCAGAATCTATATATTCCTGGCCGCATAATATTTATTATACCACTAGCCGACAAAGATTCAATCATTTTTTATCGAGTTCTGTTAGAAGATAACATGGTGCTCAGACGTGTGCACAAAACAGATATTACATTTGGCAAACTACAACAGCTTTCAAGTTTTTTCCTATTGCATCCTATACTGTCATAGCTTTGGTGGTTTAAGAAACTTGTTTACGTGTAAAACCATTTATATTAAAAATGACAAAACGTAACTACAAGACTCCAAAGGCACGTGCTGTTTTCCCCAAAGGAATAAATACATTTACATACCCTAACATAGGACCATGTCGAATAATCGAAGTCAACCTCTTAAATGCCTACTACTAACATTTGAATGTTAAGTAAGGGAATTCCTAGGAGACAAGAAACCGACAAAATTTAACCGATTACAGAAATACAAAACAGTTAGACGTAAATAATATAATAGCATGTGATAAAAAAAACCTAATTTTAGAGAACATCAGCTGATATAAATTTATTACTGATAGTTTAACACTAAATGGAAACTTCAAAACAACACAAGAATGGTTATTAAAGTTGCTCGTTTTCCCTATCAAGCTTTTGTTGCTCAAGAAGAAGAAGAAATCTTGAATTTTCAACACCAACAAACTCTAGAAAAGCACACAGGTCAAGTGAACTACCAAAACTACTGAAACACTGCTTGATACTAGACTGATTGTAGTCTCTGTGTGAGGAGAGGAGGACGAACAAAGGGAACTATGCAATATTGGGGGACAAATAAAAATGTATTATATCCAATAAGTTAAAAAACGAGATAAGCAAGACAGGAAATTTCACCTCAGTTCCACAAAACCTAAAAACTCTCTGAATATAATCAATTATCCCATTTCTGTGGTTCTCGGACACGAGATTTGGTCGAACAATACACAGGACTTCATGGGCCCTCTGCTCGGCCATGAGCCAAAGATCTGTAATTGTTGAAAATGGATCTGGTTCCGATGAAGACGAAGAGGAGGACAATGGCGTTAAGCAATTGGGGAGATCCTCCATAAAAATTATTTCAAAGAAAAAGCTAAGAACTCTCACACGTACATTGCCTCAACCTCTAGAATTGACTGTAGATAAACCAGCACAAGGAAATACAAGAGATCAAAATTTTGGAAAGCCGAACCAAAATTGGGAATGGTAGAAAGAGTTGATATGGGCAGGATTCAGGCAAACGGACAAGATTTTTTGGAGCCTGTAGGAAAGCTCTGTGTAAAGAAAGAAGATGTGATAGAACAGTAGAATCTGAAATTGCAAAACTGAAGTTGGCGGAGTTCAAGGGTTGATTTATGTGGCAAAGAGAACTTCTTATCTCGTGAACTGTATTTAAAACTGATAGGAAAAATATGCTCCCCTTCAAGCATGTGAAAGAGGAAAGGGAATCGACAGAGGTAAAACAAATAGAGTAGGAAAAAAGAAATGGATTTTTTTACCTAAATGAGAGCTATAACAGGGAATCAGATTTTGAATGGAGCCTCCATCTAATAAAGTCTGTAATAACTGATAAGAAGATAAATTGCATCTGAAGTTGCTGAATTTCTCTGAATAAGAAAGAATTCATTTTTATTTAATGAGTCAATGGAGAGTGAAAACAAAATGAAATGTAGTATAGTAGACTGTAATTGAGTGTTTTCCATGTTTGTAACATTTCACATGTAGTATTAGAGATATAATTAATGCATTTCTATCTATTCCTTGTCTTTCATCATTTTTATTAATTAAAATTATTTAGATAAGCATAAATTTAATAATGCATTTTAATACCATATAGCAGCCTAAAAATCATTAACAATATTTTCATCAGCAGCATGGTAGCATATTATTTCCATGGCTTATGCTTGACCGATTTGCTTTTCCAGATAAAAAATCTCGACTTAATTAGAACTGTAGCTCATTCGACTATAGGTTGATCTATAACTCTTGGAACCTTAGTTCATTCGACTTCATTGAATATGCATCAGTTGAAGCTAGGTTGGATCTATAACTGTTGGAACCTCAGCTCATTTGACTCCATTGAATATATAAGCATAAAGCCCGACTAATTAAACTAATGGAGGCAAAATTGGAGTTGATGGTGAACACCGAAATCAGCTATTCCAAAACCAGAATGCTCTTACACAACAATAACTAATATAATTGTATACATCGTACTGCATTTTATATTAAAATGAAATGTGATGCTTACCAATCAAATTATCCGTGCTACTTCCACTTCTATTCCTCAATCTACAAGGCATAACTAAGGTGCTTCCATCATCATCGCATTTCAAGTTCACTTGAAGTAGAATCTGCAAAGGTATGAACCAATTATATTTTATAAAATTTAAAAATCCGAGATTTCTAGCCTAGGTTAACAACGAGATTAGTTAACCTGTCAATCAATCATCTTAAGGGACCTGCTCTCATTATGTCTAGTTTCTTTTCATGCTTCCCACACATATAAATTATCAACAAGACGTGCCTCAATAGACTTACTACAATAGTAAAAACCATATAATCTCTATAGGTTAAGTAAATAGATGCTCTTCCGATCTTCAGATATCAAAAGAACTGTAGATACACGTTTGCTTTGTCTCTCATACAATTCTCCATCATATTCTATATCGGGCATCAAGATCATGCAAATTGATAATAAATTTCATCTACTTTGAAAAATCACGCAATAGGTAACAAAATTATTAATTGTGAAAGAGAATATTGTTTAGCAAGATGCATGCACAAAGCCATGTTTTTAAACTTCAATACTCAACTGCTAAAATAGTAAACTCTTCCGTGCATACTCATTGGTACAGATGAATTTGTTTAAATGTTTTAAGGTTCATAGCACAGAGGATTAAGTATTTATTTGAGAGTGAGACAGACAGATTTGTTAATGTCTTCAGGTTCATAGTATAAAGAATTGAGTGTTTACTTCAGATACAAACATAGGATAATTTTTAGCAATCCCGTTCCTTCTGTCTTCACAAATCAAGAAAGGAACTCCAGATCCTTTTTGATATCCTATACAATTTATCATATTCTTCGTCATAGTCCACAAGTCCTATTTCATTTTCTACTCTTCTGACGAACCATCAACCATTCCCGTTTTATCATTTCAAAAGAGCCACTGAGATTACCCAATTATTTCTCTGAACAAGGCAAAGTTTTGTGTTGCAATTTCTCTACAGATAATTCCCAACTAACTCTCCAATATTTTCATACTGAGCAGATTAGGTTACTATGAAATTGTGGTAACAACTGATCATGTACAGCAATTTTGAAACAGGAATCAAAAGAAGAGTTGACCAGAAAACTTGTAATTCATGGCAAATTGTGGTATGGAAGTGGCCTAGAATGAATCAAAGTTTCTGGAATTCAGCTGAGAAACGGCCGATTAAAGTTAGTACAATGAAAAGTTTGAAAATTGCAGCATTTAGCATAGAAATTATAAACAGGTATGAATCAATTGACTGTCCAATGCAAAGATTCATTTGTTTTACCTTAAAAAGAGGCATAACTGCTTCTTTCTTTCTTCTGTAGAAAACGTCCGTTTCTGCACTGTAACCTCCCAACGGTTGCGAATACAAGACCTCCATTGGTCTCAGGAATATTTGACTTCACAACCTAAAACACCAGTTTCAATTAAACCCGATGATGATGAAGATGAAGATGAAGATGAAACGAAACCCTAAAACACCTAACTCAAAATACCCAGCAGTCACATTCAACAAGACGCTCAATTGACGTGGATTAAAGTGTTTACGTGGCAAGACCTTGGTAGTGTACACGTACACTTGAGTAGTACAGGATTGTGACTATGATTCACTGTCCCAACAATTTCCCGCCATGTCAATCTTCCACCTTTCATGTCAACTAATCTAAATAATCAGAACTAGATCCATTTCCAAGTATCATACGAGAGAATTTTACACCTTTTCTGTCACGGAAAGCACGCCGCCAAATCGATACCCGGTTAAGACAATGCTGATTTTATGCTGGCAAATGATGCCGGCGGGGAAATGAGATTAATCGATCGATTGTCTCGGACAAATACGGGTTCAGTTGATGAGCCGACATAAGCACCTGCAATGGAGACGTTTGAACTCCACTGTTTCTATTTTTTAGATCCATTTACTTCTCTTTTTCCTCGCTCGATGCAAAAATTTACTCCCACAATTTATATTGACATTAAAAAGAAATTGGCTTTAACGATGTGAATTAGCACACATTGCAAGAGAGCTCGGTGTTTTGAGGGTTTATCGCCTCGGATCGGCGATTAACACCACACATGCTCGTACGATGCAATCAAACCCTGACGGATAGTCATCTCAATATGAATTTGTTTGATATCTAATTTGTTTGGGAATGAATCACACTTTTTAGGATTTATTTTTCTGAAAGGCAAATTTTATAACACGCCTCGACTTTCTGAAATAGAAAGAGGAGGCAAGGTGATCTGCATGTAACCACCTCGATTACAAACTAGGACACCAAGTCCAAAAAGCAGATCTTATACCCAGATTTCCTTAACGTGAAGTAATCTTAGAATTCAAGAATGGACCAAAGAAACAACGGAACCTACCAAGACGTCTAAACACCAAAACCCAAATTTTTAAACTATGAAGGCCAACACCTGAAGGATCTAAAAACAATACAAAACAGGGTCCACCTCCCAAAATTACATAACAAAAACCGAAACAAAACAAGAAGGGTCAAGCCCAAAATCTACAACCTAACTTTATTGTACCCAACATAACACCATGTCGCCGGCAGCAACCCACCTTCGTCCCGAACAGCTTACGCCGAGAACGACTACCAAGAACCTTAAATCGAAGCTCGAACCCGACATGCCCTTCGAACAAAGCCAACAAGGCGAACCACCCTAGGTTGACCACACCAACCGTAGAGGTCCCGACCACAATGGGTCAGGGAAGTGAGAGGCAGGCGAATTAGAAGAAACCAGTGAGTTGCAGAATCAAACCTAGAGGGCCACCACGCCTTTCAGATGAACGGAAACTGTCACTGCGCCGAAGGCTAGCACCAACAACCGACGACCATCGCGGGATATCTCCACGAAAAAGAAGAGTAAAAACGTAGTAGATCTGGGAAGAAACCGAAAGACACATTGCAAGAGAGCTCGGGATATCACGGTACCTCAAAGTTAAAAGCATCTCCAACGAATGACATTTGTTCAGTGGGAAGGACTTGACTATTTAGATTAGCAGGACAAATCATCGATTGTTCTGTGTTTATATCTGCGAATTAGACTCGACAAAATGGTCTCGATGTTGAATCTTCATCCGTTGGAAATTGTTGAGCGCCCAACGATTGAGGGAAGCTTTTGAAGGATTCTAGGGTGTGAAAACGCAACGGAAAAATAAAATTCCCTAGAATAGCCTCTGGATCCATATAATTACGAATGAACTAACAAACGAAAAATTAAGGGGATTACCTCTTGTAGTTTCGAGCCTAGTTCGAGACAGGGACCAAGAACGCTTCTGCTGCTTGACGATGTTAAGACGTGTTCAAAAGGGTCTGTCCTCTACTGGTATCCATACCAACAAGCAATTCCCAAAATTGTTTGTGTGTTAGCACAAAGTAAATAACTCTTATTCTTTCTCTCTCTCATTTTTCTCTTATCATCCTTGAGAACCATCATCTTACTTCTCTTGCATGCTTACTTTTTTATTTCACTCCAGCTTTGCATGCTTACTATTCCTAAACATGACCACACTATGTCATTTCGAAAAAGCCCACACAAGGTCTTCCAATTTTGACAAGTAGAGTCATTTTAGGAGTAGTGGACATGCAAAAATACCCTCTTGAATTTCCAAAATTCAAGAATTATTTTTTGCATATATATTGCCTAATATAATCTCATTATATTAGCAATTGAAAAAACAAGTATTACGACTTTCCAAACGTGTATGATGATCGCCAATCCGACTTAATCTTTTACTGCTAATAGCTTAATCCCTTTATCATCGATATCTCGATCGACTAAGGCATATGGTCGTAATCCTTATTTTATTCGATTCTCTATTTCTTGATCTTAAGTAGACTGCAAGTGATAACTCTTTTTCAATTCGCATGGTCATGCCTTTCCGCAATCTCACTTATCAAGGGGCCCAAACGATATCTCTCATATTTACATGAGTGACAAATCCTTTATTAGTCAACCACATCTCTCATATAAAAAATTATGTGTC
>JAYMSV010003125.1:0-10232 GCA_036897745.1 Erodium moschatum | reverse complement strand
GGGGAGGAGGCCACCCGGGCTGACTCCCGAATCCTCAGTAATCCTTTTCCAGAAGGGCACTAGTAGTGGGGGAATGATCCAGATATTTCAAACCAATGAGGATGACTTCTTCCCGGGGATCATCGGATCTCGGGGGAGAAGGTTGGAGCATATCTTGCATCTGTTACTGAAGTCTACTGGATCGAGTAGACGGTCTTCTCTGTTAGCCAAGTGTATCGACCCCCCCGCTTCACAACGGGATAAGTCGGACAACGGGATAAGTCGGACGGGTCCTGGCTTTTAGTTTTTGTTGTTAGTCCTTATTATTCTAATTATTTTTTGTTCAATTTTTGTTTTTGGTTTGTTCTTATGTACCCGATCATTATGAATTAACGGATCTTTATTTTCAAAAACAAAAGAATAGATGAATTTGTTTTGTTTAGTGTAATAGGATGAGTGGTGAAGCATCATAGTCATGCACCAATTTAAGATGACATGCTTAGGGAGGTTGACATCACCCCAACCGCAAACTGACAGATTGATCAGTGGAACTAATCACTTTTGTATTGTAGCTAAATGTGTAATCAAAATCTTGCTCATTTTGCTATGCTTATGCCAATTGAATGACTCAAACCGAACATATTGGGTTGATTAAACTATATATATATATATATATTCGTGATTTTTCCATGCCCATTGACGTCATAATCAGACAAACAAGTTAGGTTCAAATTTGGTCTATCTAGAAGATTACTTTTCGGATGGAGGTAACAGGATATTTACATGATTCATAACAACCACCAAATTGTTATACTATGTTCATACTGAATCTATGTGAAAAGCTCAGACTCACACACGAGGTCTCACAATATTTATTAAGAATGACATCTGGAGGTATAAATCCAAGGCCACCATCAAACAATCAAAACATGTTTAAGTTTGGTTTACTTAAAAACTTACACTACTGTGTTGAGACTTAGCGAAACCCCTGTAAACTCCAACGCATACGCATCTAAAAATGAAATCAATACTAGTTAAAAGAGGTAATGCGAATGATTAGACTATAAAAAGCTTGAAAAACTTTAATAAAAACACTTGCCGTTTCAAAAAAAAGCTTGAAAAACTTTTTTCTCTCTACAGCTACAGTACGGCTATAGTGTCTACGAAGAGTCTACAGTAAACTTAAAGCTGCAGCTCATATTTTCTTCAAATCTATCAAGAACAGCGGCCCTTCTACCCCATGGTTTAGTGTTCAGGATGGCTTGGCCATCGAACCACCATTGGCGGTAAGGTTGAATTAGCTCCTCTTACATCTCAGGGTCACACTCTGTTTCAAGACAAGTTTATTGCTCTCAGCATTAGGAACAAAGGATTAAGAAATGGCATTCACCATTGATGAGCTCAGAGCAATGGGAGTGACACCAACCTCAGCAAGATACAACAATGAAGAGCTCAGAGCATTAGGAGTCAGGCCAGGGAAATCTCAAGCCAAAAACACAATCAACAGAAAGTCTTCCCCAAATCAGGAGCAGGAAGAAGAGGTTTCACAATCTAGAGACAATGGAGATCTTCAAGCCTCAGATATGGAGAAGCAAGACCAGGAACAACAACTTGCCAGACAACTGAACTCTATCATTGTTGCAGACAAAAACCAAGTGATACAAGACTCATCTTCCCTTGGATATCCACCTCCAGGTTTTGAAGATGTGCATCCATCAAAAGGTACAAAAAGAAGAAGATTTGCACAACCTCAACAAGGCCAAAGCTCAAACACTCATTCTACAAAAAGAAGTACATTCTTTACAGCATTTATATGCAATCTGCCACAAGATGCAGACCTACCTTGGTTGGAAAACATCTTTCGCAGCTCTGAAGGTTATTGTAAGGCCTTAATAGCTAATAAACCTAACAGAAGAGGAAAATTTTATGGCTTCATTTATTATGACAATCCCATCGCGCTACAAGGGGCAATTAGAAGATTCAATGGCATTGTGCTGGGTTATAAAAGGATCTTTGTTGCTAAAGCATGGGATAGATCAAATGCTCGAACAGAGGAAGGAGCCTTCTTGTCTTATGAGGATTTCTTACATAGAGGTTCAGTGGTCACAAAACATGCTCGAATTCTACAAAGAGCACACTTAGTTGTGGCTCATGTTAACCTCTCAGTGGAAGCTATTATGAGGGAAATAGCTCTGCAAGGAGTCTATGAGATACAAGTTAAATCTTTGGGCAATAAAACCCTCCTTATCCATTGTCCAGATGAGAAATATGATGAGGAGCTGTAAAGAGACAAAGGAGGGTGGCTACAAACCTGGTTAACTCCTCTCCCAGAATTTGATCCCCTTCTCACCAAAGGAGGAAAATTTATATGGGTAGCAATTCATGGAGTGCCCTATAAAGGATGGTGTCAAGAAACTTTTCAAGCAGCTGTAGCAGACCTTGGAGTCCTAGTCTACACTCATCCCATATCTCAAGCAGGCTCTTATATTGACATAGCTTATGTGTTAATACATACATCCAGGTTGACTGCATTTACTGAGGAGGTCTGCATTCACTTGGGGAAAGTTGCTTATAAAGTTCTAATAAATTCTGTGGAGGTCCACAACATTCCTATCTTCCCTCCTAGCCAATCTGCAAGAACCTCTCACAGCTCTGATTCCTCACAACAACTCTCAGATGAATTAATGTCCTCAGAATTTGGGCACTCTGAGGAAAATTTGGCTTCAGATAATTCAAAAGAGAGTGAGAAAGACTCAGGAAAGCCACCTGGGGATGGCTCAGGAGCATTAAATTCTCAACAACTTCTCAGCAACACATTCATTGATCTGCAAGGGAGATTGCTGACTATAGAAGAAGAGGAAGGTTTGGAAGGATTGGGACTTATTTCAGGTGAAGGAGTTATGGTCAGCTCAGAGTTGTCTCATCAGGTTGAGGATGAGTTTGAAGGAAACTTAATAGTAAAAGATACTTATGATTCTGAAACTCAGCTTCAAAACTTGGAACCAATAGCTATGCCTACTGTGCCTCTCACACTTAACTCACAGGAGTTGATCTATACAGTACCGGTTCTCAAGCCAAGTTCGGAGTTGCTAGGCTCAGCTCAAGTTTCTAAACCATCAGATTTTCAAATGCAAGGCCAGCTCACAGCTCCCTCCAAAGTGCAACAAGCAAGTCAGATCAACATTACACAAATCAAAGGACTGGTGGACAATGCACAGCCTTCACTCAAAAATTCAAAGGGTAATTCAAATATCCTTGTCCCCACAGAAAAACATTCTCCTATTTTAATTCAATCAAGTACAGAGGCAAATCAACATTTATTAGTGGGTGAGGCTCAAGAAGCAAACTCTTTGAACCCATGCTTATCAAACCCTACCTCATTAATGGCTACTGTCATCTCAAAAGAAAAGGGCCTCAATCACTCTCAAAACAGAGGGCAAGCCTTATCTGGTTTAGAGGCTATACAAAGTGATAATGCTGAAGCTGAGCAAGAGTGCTCTCATCTAGAGCAATCCCAAATTCTGGAAGTGGCAGATTTCTTGGGGCTTCACAGGAAAAATCCCACTACAAAAGGGAGTTTAAAGCCCAAAAGAAAGAAAAACAACAAGAGTTCTTCTCCACATAATTATATCACCAGATCAAAATGCAAGGACATAGTCATAGTGGCAAGCTCTCCAGTTACCTCCAAAGATCATCCTGCAGCAATCTCATCATCATCACTTCCAAAAGCTGAGTTTAACAAGGCCTTTCTGGGAGAAAAGTGTATGGCAAAGAAAGCATGGGCATTTGGGAAAGCTATAGGCCTCAAGGCTAATGTCTCTGAACATATTATTTTTAATCAACTAAGTGATCTCAAAGACCTAGAAAATCACTCAGTGGAGCTTGAAGGGGGTTCAGAGGATGATTTTGTGGACCTAGACAACGACTCTGACTCTGAAGAAAGGTTGGATAATGGATCCAACTGCTTTTCTCTCAACTAATCATTCATGAAATTCCTCACATGGAATGTGAGGGGCATCTCCTCTTACCAGAAGAGGAGAAATTTCAGTTCCTTGGTGGCCAAGCAATCTCCATCTTTTATTCTGTTGCAAGAATCAAAGCTGAATTTATTACCAATTAATTTTCTCAGAAGCTGTGGATTCACTTGGGGATGGGATCTATGTCATATAGATGCTAATGATAGCTCTGGAGGTATAATTACTTTGTGGAAAACATCTGATTTCAATTTTTCCTCCTATACTCCATTGAAAGGGGCTCTGGTTTGGTTTGGGTCTATATCTACATCAAATAAAAAATGCTGCTTCATCAATATATATGCTCCTTCAACTCCTGCTGAGAGGAAAACATTATGGATAGAATTAGATCAGCAAATCAGGTCTCTCTCTTTTGATTACCTACTTCTATTAGGAGGAGATTTCAATGTAGTATCTGCTCCTCAGGAGAGAGCCTCTCAGAGATCAGGAGGCTCAGACATGACAAGTTTTCAGCAATTCATCCATAACTTACGCCTCAGTAATCTCCCTCTTAAAGGAGGAAAATTCACTTGGTTTGGACATGAATCAAGGGCTTCAAGGATTGACAGGTTCCTTATTTCACAAAATTTCCTTGATGATTTTAAAGATATATCTCAAATGTGTCTTCCAAGATCTATCTCAGATCATAGACCGGTGATCCTCTTTGATAATGTCATTGATTGGGGTCCAAGGCCCTTCAAGTTCTTAAATGTCTGGGCTGATCATCCAAATTTCTTAGAAGCAGTAGATAAATTCTGGAACTCCTATCAAGTATATGGCGAACCCTATTATGTTTTGTGGATGAAGCTGAAGCTATTAAAAGCTGATCTCAAAGCATGGAACATTCATGTCTTTCGTCATTTAGAGGGTCAGATTTCATCTCTCACTCAGCAAATTGATGCTCTAGATAAGGTTGTGGAAACTAGACAGCTCTCCCCTTCTGAATGTACAACAAGAAATGAGCTCAAAGCAACCTTGATATTGAAATATAAAATGCTCTCCAAGCTTTGGAGTCAAAAGGCAAGGAAGAAATGGTTTGATGAAGGAGATAAAGGGTCTAATTATTTTCACAAAATAGCTAATTTCAATGGAGCTTGCAAAAGGATATCACACATTTGGCACAATGGAAACATCATTTCATCTCCAGCTGAGATAAAAGCAATAGCAGCCCAACACTTTGCTGCCAGATTTTCTGCAGAAGTATCAACATCATCAGTATCACTTGAGGCACTACCCTTTTCATCTGTATCAATTGAGCAAGCAAACTGGCTAGAAAATACAATTACTGAAGAAGAAGCTTTCCAGGCAATTATGGCTTGTAATGCAGAGAAGGCAACTGGTCCAGATGGGTTCACTATCAAATTCTTTCAAGTCCGCTGGAAATTTATCCTCAAAGACTTTATGGCCTTTCTGCATTGTTTCACACAAACAGGTCAGCTAGGAAAAAGGCCTAAACTCCTTCTTCATAGCCCTTATTCCAAAAAACTCAGCTCCTTTATCCTTTGACGACTATAGACCTATCAGCCTGATGGGAGGATCATATAAAATTCTCTCAAAAATTCTGTCCACAAGGCTAAAGCAGGTGATCAATTTCGTGATGGGGGAAGAACAGTCTGGTTTTATTCAAGATAGGCAATATAGTAGATGGCATTCTGATAGCCTCAGAGGTAGTGGACTTCATCAAATCCTCTAAACAAAAAGCTATACTCTTCAAGGCAGACTTTGAAAAAGCCTTTGATAAAATCAGCTGGAATTATTTGCTCAACATATTAACTAGAATGGGGTTTGGTACAAAATGGAAATTATGGATTATTTCTTGTCTGAGGGCTCATGTTTCAGTGCTAATCAATGGATCTCCAAGTCAAGATTTTCAAATGTCAAGAGGGCTGAGGCAAGGTTGTGCTCTATCTCCTCTCTTATTTGCAATAGCTGCAGAAGGGCTCAATCAAATCATGAAAGCAACATTAGCACATGGAGTGATGGAAGGCATACAGTTTAATAACACAGGTCCAATAATCTCTCATCTACAATTTGCTGATGATAGCATTTTCTTCGTCAAAGGATCTGCTGAAGGTGCCTTGTGCCTCAAGCTTGCTCTGTCAATGTTCAAACTAGTTGCAGGACTCTCAGTGAATTATGATAAATCAATGGCAATTTTATTTCACCTGAATGCTGAGGAGGAGTTGTCTATTCTGCAAACACTTCAATGCTCATCAGGAAAGCTCCCCACAACTTATCTGGGATTCCCTTTAGGGGCAAATCCAAAGAAAATCAAGACCTGGGATTCCATAATGGAAAGATTTAAAGCAGCACTAGGACTTTGGCAAGCAAAAACTCTCTCATTTGGCGGTAGAATCACATTGATCAAATCCACTCTCAGTGCTTTACCACTCTATTTCTTCTCAATTATCAAAGCTCCAAAAGTTGTTCTAAAAAATATGGACTCATGGCAGAGAAGATTCTTGTGGCATGGACAGGCCAGAGCAAGGGCTTTTTGCAAAGTGAAATGGAAACTTATCTGCAGATCAAAGAAGGAAGGGGGTTTAGGTATCAAGAATCTAGCTAAAATGAACATTGCTCTTCTATCAAAATGGTGGTGGAGATTTGCTTTGGACAACAATTCTTTGTGGAAAAGAGTGATCTGCAGCAAGTATGGATGGTCAATATCAGAATGGGACCTCTCCAGATTCTCAGAAATAGGCTCCACAAGTTTCATGTCTCATATTCTAGCCCTTAATGCAGATCCTGCATTTCATAATCTGTTTGGGGTTCAAGGCCTATCCTGGAAGCTAGGGAAAGGAGATAGGGTCCACTTTTGGACATACATCTGGTGGGGTGATACAACATTCTGCTTTGTTTTCCCCAGGCTCTTTTCTCTATCAGAAAATAAACAACTCCTAGTCTCAGAGGTCTTCTTACTTGGTGATTAGCATTTGAATTTTAGGTCCTTATTAAGAGGGAGAGCTCTATCACAATTTACCTTACTGCAGCAAATATTGGAGGACATTGCTCCCTCAAACTCTGAGGATCTACTTATTTGGGTAGGTGATGCAAAAGGTTTTTCAGTTAGAAGGCTTTACACTCTACTGGATAATGAAATCTCTACCCCCTTCATAAATGAAGACTGGACAAAAGCTCTTTGGTTACCCGGGATCCCTCCTAAGATCTCAGCATTTTGTTGGCTATCTTGTTTAGAGGCAACCCCTACAAAATCTTTTCTAGACTCTAGAGGTCTCCATCTGTCACTGCAAGGTCTCATGTGTCCTGTATGCAACAATGATATAGAGGATAACTCACACACAATGATTCACTGTAGAAGAGCCTGGGGGATTTGGAATTTAGTGCTAAACTGGTGGGGAGTGTCATGGGTAGTTCCAAAGACAGTAAAGGCTCTATTCTCCTTCTGGCACAATCTAGTTCCAAGGAAAGCCAGAGGAGCCTGGGGAAATATCTGACAAATCTCTTGCTGGCAGATTTGGCTAGCAAGAAATCAGGCAGTCTTTGAATACAATTTTATGATTGAAATGGAAATATTCCATAAAGTGCAAAATCAGTCCTATGCTTGGGAGTGGTTCAATTTCAAGAAACAAGGCTTTTTCTTCTCCTGTCAAGCCTGGATAGCTTCTCCTCAATCCTGCATTACAAAGGTCCTATCCTATTGAGGAAATACAGAGGAAATAGGGCTAGTGATATGCTTCATCCAGTTCAGCCCATAAGAGCATGTCTTGCCTTGTGTCTCAAGTTTCATTTTCCTGTTGTGTTTGCTCCAGTGTTTGATCCTCTGTTTTCATTTTCAGTTCAGCCCATAAGAAAATGCCTTGCCTTGTGCCTCAAGTTTCAGATTCCTGTTATGTTTGCTACTGAGTTTGCTCCTGTGATTGCTCCTGAATAGCTCCTGTCTTGGCGTGTGACTAAAGTTATCTCTTCCTGAGGCTCTTGTTGCTGATTTAGTTGTTGTTCTCTCCTTTTGGGGTTTGGGTTGGGATGGGTCTTGGGTTGGGGTATGGATACTGGCTGTGAGTTTGGTAAGGCTCTTTTTCTGATCCTTTCCTTGTGTGTGGGTGCATTTATTTGTTTGTTTTGTGTGAGGGTAGTCCTTTCTTAGGTCTTGAGTGTTCCCTCTTTCCTTGGCCTTTTCATTAGGAGACTTTTAAGGCTCTCTTTTGAGTTGATGCTCATAAGTTCCAATCCCTTCGTTTTGTGCATCTAACTTGGTTCTTGCAGCTCATTTTCTTTCCTCATCTTAGAAGGGAGCTACATCAGATTTCACTGACTTTAGACATTGGAGTGCCTCCTTCAACCTCTTCTATCCTCTTGTTCCAACAAGTCGTTAGATCATGTGAACATTTTGTGGCAGAGCTATACAATGGCAGAGTTCTAACTGAAGTGCTGGACACCCGAAGCCCAATGGTTCATCATTTCTCCAGATTTGCTCAAGTCTGCATTAGTTCCTTCTGAAGCTAGTAGAGGTTGGTTTCAATTCAATTTGCAGAGGGCTTAATTACAGTTGGTTTGTGGGCTTAGTAAGATAAATTTCTTTGGTGAAGTGTGTGGGAGATTGCCCCTTAGTTAGTTCCTCTGTTACAATGACCAGTCCTCATGTTCGTTAGTTGGGTAGCTGTTTATTTGTTGGGTTACCGAGCCTTTGGTTGCAAGTGTTAGATCCTCAGGTCTTAGTTAGTGGTTGGTTGAATCTTGGGTAGCAAGTTATTAGCTTCTTCCTTATAAGGTTGGATAGGATGTGTTTTTGTTGGGGTTTAATCTTTTCCCTGTGGGTTATTTGTAATGACTTTTAACTCCTCCTTCATCTCGAAAGAGGTTTAATTTAAATTCGCCTTGCTGATCAAAAAAAAAATACTAGTTAAAAGCTTCAAAGCTAAATTGCAATAAACTAGAGAGAAAGGTTCACTCATTTGTCTTAATTATCCGCTTATTTTATTAATATACACCTAATTATTGAAGTTTTCATCTAAATTAATTTGTATTAAGTTTACATGATTAATTATTCGATATACAAATGATGAATGTTAAGGATTATATACAAAAAAAATATTTCCCGCTGTGTTTCCAAAACTAATAATCCAATAGCTATGTCCCTTAGGGAAGGACTACGATTAGTCATCTTGGATTGGTGTTTCGCTTGTGGTATGAAGGTATAAGGAGCTTCAGATTAAACCGTCTTTGCTATATATTTTTTTCTGCACCCCCAATAGATGAGTGTATATGAAGGGTGTTGTGCCTAAGCTTCTTAATATGATTGTCGATTCCTCTGACGCGTTGGATCCCGACAAGTCATTGGGTGTATTTTGGATTGTGTAGTCCAATTGAACCCTAGGTGCTCTATACGGCTCCTTAGATGGATCCGGGGCCTTCCCCACTATCAAGGGAGATGGGAGAATCGAGGTATCACCATTCTTGGGCAAAGGAGGCTCTTTGTTAGGACCCTGACTTTTGGATCACGTTATAGGACCCGGATATGAGTGGAGATCGAAGTTAAGGTTTCGCAGAGGCGAACCCTTGTTCTTCTTTCTCCCAATTGTGGACGAGCAAGCTCTTAAGAGAGAACTCGAAGACCTCGATAGAGAACTAAAATAATTAATTCAATTCTCAATGCTTTATTCATTCTCCTCTCATGGTTTATATACCCACGGAGGTTTCCCAATCCTATTATGACATTAACTGTAAAACTACCAACGTTTCCAAATCCTATTACAACTTGCAAACTAAGACATTAGTTAAAAAGGAAACTAACTAAAACCCAAATTCTTAGCCGAATTGTGTAACCGACCATCTTGGTGGTGGACTTTATCCCACCTTGTATCGGTCCGTACGGCCCGTAACATTCTTCCGGAGGTGTCATCACCCCAATCTGTCTGGAGATACCTCACCTGTGTTTGAGCTAGGCCAACCTTGAGATTCGTGCCATACCATTGTTTCATCTTCCAATGCCCACCAAGATCGTCTGGCAAATCTTTAGCTAATGACCCAAGCATCCGCGATAGAATAAAAGTCTGGGAGCCTCTCGAATGTGAGGTCCACGACCACGACGTCACTATGATCTTCAAAGGTATGATGTGAGGTCCACGACCACGACACACTCATCGAGGCCCTTACCAATCAGCTCTCCCACCTCCTTTGATATACTACAAAATGGTAGGTTGTGGACGTAGTGTAACGCCCCAAATCCGGTTATTCCGGAATTGGAGTGCGACTAAGATAACATTAAAATAAAACAACAAG
>JAYMSV010003124.1:0-10233 GCA_036897745.1 Erodium moschatum | reverse complement strand
AGGACGTGGATCTGGAGCAACTACCAGGTTGTCGCCGAGTTGATTAGTTGGAAGGAGATTATTTCTTTTCTGTTAGGCTTCATTGTTAGTGATTGTATTGGCCTTATGTCAAGAACCGAGAATGTGTAACTCGAATTTGTGAATCGAACATCAAACATAACATCTAATTGACATGCCATAACGACTTGTTGGGAGTTTTTTAGGAGTGACCAATGATTCCTATTCCAGAGGCGCTCCATAGTATTTTGATTGTCGATTTATATCTAAGTTTTACCTTCCATTAAACACACTAATCGTAGTAACATAAAATATATTTTAGAGTAACATGTACCTCGTTATAACACCGAGACATGTAAAGAACCGCCACTTCTAAAGCATCTAAAAAATACCAAATATCCTATAAAACATGTCCTTCCAAGACATCAAACAGTCAACCGAGAACGATCGAAACCTCATTTCGTACATCCGATTCCACTTCCAAAACTACTCCACCAAT
Organism: Erodium moschatum; assembly: GCA_036897745.1. NCBI lineage: Eukaryota > Viridiplantae > Streptophyta > Magnoliopsida > Geraniales > Geraniaceae > Erodium > Erodium moschatum. Next base: position 9,737 of record JAYMSV010003124.1, on the reverse strand, counting down.
TATGCATAATCCACTCAACGCCACCTTCGTCCAAGTCATCTCAATCACCAACTTCAACCTCATACCAGGAATTCACAAAATAAATGGATCAACGGTGATTACATAGGTGAAGAGAAAATGAACGGCCAAGATTTTCCGAACTTTTGTGAGACCCGTATACACTCGCACACCACACCATTTTTCTCGAAAAAGCTCTCTCCTGTCTCATCTACCCAGAAAACCAATAGTCTGAAACGCACATCTACGAAGAAGACGAAGCTCAAATCGATCTCGTGGCCCCGAAACCGTCGAGTCTTCTTCAATAAATCTGTTGATCGGCCCGACAACGACGAAGCCGGTTCATCATGTTCTCTCCCTCTTCACTGCAAAAGGTTTGAAAACTCTCTACCTTCTCTCGATTCTGTATCCGTGAATCAATCGCATCCGCAAGAAAAACCTACCTTTTCCACTAAATCATGAACGATGCTTCACTGGGTATCTACATAGTTTGTAAAACTGATCGAATCTAGATAGAGCGGGAGAAATCAGGATTTTAGGGGTTCGTGTTTTGGATTAGGTTAGCGGAAGAGAAATGGAATTTCGAGGGCATGACGAATTCATGGCCGTGTCTCCAACTCGCAGAGAAATTTCCAGGAAACATGGGTATGAATTGGGTCCTGACCAGTTTCCCAGTTCATTTGGCAATGATGGGTCTCCTCGTGGAGGGATTTGGAGGAGTCCGAGCCCTCAGAGAGGAGTAGAGAGGTCACGGCGGGTTTCCGGTAGGGACCGGAGGAGTGGTTCGATTGAGAGGAGGGGGCAGTATGGTTTGCATATTGGTGGAGGTGGAGGAGGAGGAGGGAGAACTGATAAGGTCTACTCTCCTTCACCTCCTTCACGCCTGGTGGAGAAGAGGCCTCACTTCGATGATGAGATTGTGCATAGAAACTATGAACTTTCTAGGCACATTCATTTTGACGCTAACAACAGCACTAGATCGAAGCAGGTCTATGGCTACGATCATGACGCTTCCAGGATGAGTAAAGAAAATGATCACACTTCTAGGGTGCTACCTCAGAGAATGATGCCTGTGGAAGATGGGGCTCCACGGAAATCTTATAGGCCGTCTCCGGATTTGGAAACAGGCGAGCACTTCCCGTTGTCATCACAAAGTATGGATATGGGTCGAGTTAAGCATGAAAAGCTTCAATATATGGATAAGTTACCGGTACCTTATGAATCAGAAAAGCCCATTCTTCGTTCCAGGGATGATTCATACACTATGGAACGGGCATGTTATTCTAAGGATTATGCAAACTCCTCTTTGGGAATTTCTGGGGGTGAAGTTGTGGATGCCTATCGAGATGGCTTACCTTTGTGGCATTCGGAGGAGTTTCCGTGTAGTGGAAAAATTCGAGAATCAATTGGATCTGATGCATATGGCAGGAGATCAGGTTTAGATTCAGGGATTGACCCTGAAGTTAGGCTGCAGAAGGGTGCATTTAGTCCATCCGGGGTGGAGCATGATGATTACTTTTTCCCAAAATCACGGAGAACAACAAATGATGATCATGGATATCAATCTGGTGCCATCAACAGAACAATGGCTTCACACTCTCGACTAGACTATGACCATAGGCTTATGGATTATGATCATAGAGACGTGTCAAGATCAATTATAAAGTACCCTGTTCTTGAAAGGGGTAAAATTGATGAAGATTCTTGTGGAAACCCAAGAGAAAGCAGAATATGGGATGATCCTTCTCTACCAAAACCATCAGTTCCAGACTACTTGGATATAACCAGAACATCAAAATCAAATGCAACAAAGCAAAGAGATGAATATTTCGGCTCTGAAAGTAGTCATATGGATTACAGGAGAGTGTCAAGAGATCATGAAATGCTACATGATCGGCAGCTTACGTACTCAAGGCCAGATCAGGGTTTCGCAAGAGATGCTTCTCCAGGAAATCAGAAAGAAAGACCTTTGAGGGTTTCGCCTATGTCTAGTTATGAAGCTGAAATTCACAGGCGTGCAATAAGAACACGTAGAATGGAGGAAGAGGAGTTTGGCACATATGAATCAGCAGACAGAGTGCTCAAAAGAAAGTACGGAACGGAAAAAGACATAAGAAGACATGATTCTAGAAGTCTTATGTCAAGCAAATGGAATGACAGGAGAGAGTATGAGGATTTGCGTGATGTTGATGGAGATTGGACCAATGAAGATATGAGAGATGTGTATCCTTACAGGCCTGCGGGATTTGACTACAATGATCGTAGAGAGACAAAAAAAAAATAGGAGAACCCCCGCCATAATCGTATAGATTATGCATCTGATGATATACCGCCATCTAGATTCTCCTCGGAACATTCAAAAAGGCATTCCATCCAATCTTACAAACATGGTAATGATAATTCCTACACTAAGGGTCATTCAAGACCTCGTTCTGATGGCGGGCACGATTCAAACAATTTCAACAGAACTGTTCACCGCAAGCGGCATAATGTTTGGAAAAGAATTGATGGATATCATGACAGTGAGCATGTGAATGATATTGAACCATCAGATCTTCGGGAAAATGCTGCAAGATCTGAACCCTCAGATGAAGCTGAGGAGTTCGTGAAATTGGTAGATGAAGCCTTCTTAAAGTACTCTAAAAAGTTGAACATAAACCCAGTTGTTCGAAGAAGATACTTGGAGCAAGGAAAAGCTGGTAGTTTGTTCTGCATTGTGTGTGGCAGAAGGTCTGTTTTCTTCTCTATGATATTCTCTCTGAATGTGGGGAAAATATTTTTATATTCTTGTTAAGGATTGTGTAGCCTTAATCTTAAAGCCACAGACTGACTTTCCTCGAAGGTTTGTTGTCTAGAATTGCATAATCTTCTTACACTTACAGCTTCAAACAAGTGATCATCTGCTAATCTAAAGGCTATTTGTAGGCCTTTCCGCTTATCATTGAGAGTTAGTGGTGTTCATAAGCCAAAAATGGTGAATTTGGTTTGGTACGGTGGATTAGATAATAAGAATAGACCAATCTAAATAATGATCAGGGATTCTGCCAGGAAAGAAGGATGTATCAGTTTGCAAGTCTTGTTCTTCATATAAACAAGTAAATATCAAGAAAGGATTTTCCATGTAGATAAGTAAGTAATCTTCTGATATTGCACTTAGATATTCTTCTCAGGGTTTCTGTATTAGTTCCACTTTAGCTGGGCGTTTCAGATTCAGATGGATGGGGAGCTAGGAAATGTACTTGTATAATGAAGTTGTTTCTAGTGGTTACAGACTTGGATGGCTAAAGTGGTGATCTTAATTTGTGCCTCAAATTCCCTTTTCCTAAGAAGCCAGTGACAATTATGTCTCATATATATTTATACATAATTGATTTATTTAGATGTATTCATATGTTTTTAATTTCAAGATACATTTCTATTTGTCTTTTGAAGTGTGGACTACTAATTTATACTGATTTCCTGCCTGTCGTTTTCTCTACTGTTTTCCTGCCTTGTCGCAGTTATGCGTTATCTATTGCCAGTTGTTTATATGTTTCTCCTGCTACAGCTTGTCAAAGGAGTTCATAAATACCCAACGATTAGGAACGCATGCCTTCATGTCTCACAAGGCTGGGCTGAGAATAGAGCATTTGGGTCTTCTGAAAGCAATATGTGTTTTGTTGGGATGGAACAAAACAGTAGCCCCTGGGACAATAACATGGACCCCGGAAGTGTTACCAGATGCAGAAGCCTTGGCTCAGAAGGAAGATCTAATTCTTTGGCCTCCACTTGTTATCATACACAACATTTCTCTATCTAACGTGAATCGTCAAGAACAGAACGTTGCAAGTGCTGAAGGGCTCGAGGCTTTTCTTAGAGGTTGGTGGATTATTTGCCTATTCTAGTTATATCTTCAACATATCGTAACTTCTTGCTCTGGATTCAATGGCAGGTAAAGGTTTTTCCGGGGAGAAATTCAAGGTGTGCCAAGGAAGCCCTGGAGATGAAAGTATCATGGTGGTGAAATTCTCGGGGACTTTCACCGGACTGGAAAATTCAGAGAGGCTGCACAAATATTTGGCTGATGATAAACACGGGAGAGTAGATTTTGAGCATATATCTACTTCAAGAGCTGGCAACAAGAGAGGAGGAGAAGACAAAGCAATGGAGCTTGTTCTATATGGGTACATGGGGATTGTGGAGGACTTGAATAAACTTGATGACAATACTAAGAGGATCAGCTGGGTAAAGAGCAAGAAGGAGATTCTAAACCTTGCAAATGCACCAGTCAAACGGGAGAGGTATGAATCGTGTGATTAACAAAGTAATGTATGTTGTTTCATCAACAAAATAATATCTCGTAATCGATTGTAGTATGTTTAACTCAATAGTCCGAATGTTGTAGTGTGACTTGCCTTACCTTCAGTGATAGACAATATTTTGATTGGGCTGTGTCAGGCTGATGACAATGTTCTGATAGAATTAGGTCAATTTTACAATTTTCTCAACTGTGACTTGACAGATGCTACATTTGATAACTGTAGTCTTGAAAATTAATCAATGTTTTTTTTCTACTTCAAAGTAACCTGATGTCGAAAATATAGGTTTATTGTAAAAAACTACCCTGAGGTATTCGTTACTTGAAACCTGTAATGCTCTTCTTGGACAATTCCAGAAAGTGTCATGACCTTGTCTTTTTTTATTGTATTTTATATAAATTTGTTTCAAAATAACAATTCCATCCTTGAAAATTTAAATTTTAAACCTTTAATTTCTATCTCTTTGTACGGTACAAAGATGAAGAAAATTTGGATTTTTGATATTCCACCTATCATTTTTAGTATAACAATAAGGGTAAATCGCTATTTTAATACAAATTACGGAAAAAGACATTTACGGGTAGTTTTTTGCAATCATCAAAAGAAGAAGCTGTAGGTTAAAAAAATGAATATCTCATACTACTTATTATCCCAATATACAGTTTTCTTGTATAATCAATGTAAAATTACGCATTATCCCACCTAACTTTACGCTTTTTACTTTATCCTACTTATCTAGAAAACTTTCATTTACGATTTATTAAGATGTATTTTTTTTTTCACTTTACTCTTTTCCCTTACTTTTTTTTAACGGAAACCGGTCATAGTTAGGTAGGGTAAAGTGAAAGGGTATCGTAAACGAAAGTTTTTTTTAGTTAGATAGGATAAAGTGAAAAAGCGTCAAGTTAAGCACGGTAAAATGTAATTTTCCCTGTAATCGATCATTCGTAATTGGTTAGCCAGAACAACAGTAAGACTATATGAAGAAAGTTTTATTGTAAAAGAAACCAAAACAAAGATATTAGAACAAAAACAATGGGAATTTACAGAACCTCAGAAGAACCCTTTTCATATGGTTCATTATTCACAGACACTTTGTGCAAATGAAGAGAAAAATCATAAGTTGATCTCTGGTCTATCTTCTTTGGAAGTTAAGGAACTTGATGCCATAGGCAAAGACAAAGAAGAAGAGGAGAACAAAACCAATGTGAGCCACAGCCACAACTCCAAGGAAGTCATACTCAAACCCCAAGTGCTTCTCCAGATAAGCCTTCACTGTCACATGACCTTCCTTGTGCACAAAGATGTGTATATCCTCAATGTCCCCAACTTGGGATGTCACAAGTCCATACAGTGTCCATGACACTGGAGATGCCCAGTAGTACCATCTCCACCATATTGGTATTTGCTGCAAAAACATCGTTACATCAACAAACCCGAAAAGGAACATTAACAGTCCTATGAATATGATGTTTGTTCAAGAATCATACCATCCTCGGGATCAGGAAGCCCGCGAAGAGGTTCCAGAAGCTGAGGAAGAAGGACATGGAAATGGCGGCGATTTGGTAGTTTGGAGTGAGGGCCAAGATCATCATCCCGTAAAGGGTGAAGTAGTTGAAGCACATCATGATGAAGTAATAGAACCATAAGAACTTCTGGATTTGCCATTGGAACCCGATCATCGAGTAGAGGATGAGACTGTAGAGTAGAGTCTGAACTGCAACATAGACTAGCTCCACTGTTACCTGCAGTTCATCAGCCATTACAATCATTCCCGCCCTTTTTTTGAATCAGTAAGAAAGCGGGAAAATCCTACTCTGGCATGATCTAATCCGTACTCTAAAGTCTACCCACACATGCTTCTAAGCAGATGTACCTATTGTGACCTGATGGAGATGAGAGAACTCTCTGACCACCCGGTCAATCCAAGTGGGCGTTACAATCATATCATTAAGGTTTCGGGTTCTTTAAGGTTTTGTGTGTTCCTTACCTGGGCAAATAAGGCAGAGGAATGTACATCCCGGCAGCCCTTTCCCAAAAAAGCACCGCCTTTTCGATTTTGATCAGCAAGAAAGCGGGAAAATCCTATTCCGGCCTAATATAATCCCTACTCTAACATCCACCCACACCCGCTCTCAAACAGATGTACCTATTGGACCTCAAGGAGATAAGAGAACTCTCTGACCACCAGGTCAATCCAAGTGGACATTACGATTATATCATTAAGTTTTCGGGTTCTTTAAGGTTTTGTGTGTTTCCTTACTTGGGCAAATGCATAAGGCAGAGGAGAGTACATCCCTGCAGCTCTTTCCCTATAAAAGACTGTCCTTTCGATCGCCACCACAGACTGTACATTGGAAGTGTTTGTGCCTCCCAGGAACAGAACTGCAGCATACATTGCTCCTAGCAAGTTCATCAGATCCTGTTCCTTGTGTCTGTTTCCAACGATTAATCAAACGTTAGAATCGAACTATCTGGTACTCTTTACAACTAGTCAAGACCTTCTCAGGCTTACATTTGATCCCCTTTGCTCCAGAAAATAAGCCCAAAAATGAGACCTATCACTGTTGTCATGAAGAACCTATTGACATTGTACTGTGGGTTCTTCCAGTAAGACCAGTGTTGCTTCCACAAGCAAGCCTTGTACTGAGTAGTGAAGGACTGTGAGTACTTGGTTGGGAAGTAGAGATCCTTTGATCCAGGACTTGGTGTGCTCAGCTCTTTGATTAGCCTCTGGTTCTTCCTGAAGATCATAACATGAAAAACAGGATTGGGAGATGATGATTGTAGCTAGTTTATTGATATGTTTGAGTTTTTACTTACTGATATAGATCGGAATTCGCGTAAACCTCAGCAAAATCGAGCCTGAGATCAGCCTCGACCGCGCTAGAGCTGACCTCTAGCATCCATGTAGCGGGATTGTAACCTTCTTTGATGCTTGGCACGCCCGGGACATCCTGCAGGATGGTGTTAGCACTCATTGTGGGTAAGTTACTACATTTTTCGTGCTCGAAATATTAACTATACATACTTCAAAGTACTCGACGAGTTCGTGCGAAAAGCGCCCCAGTGATCCAGCATATATCACTTGCCCTCCTCTCTTCATCAACAACAACTATGGCCAAAACCAAAACCAAAACCAAAATCGAAACCAAGATCAATACAAATTCATAGCTGGCATAAACCTGTTTGTCCAACTGGTCAAACACCTGAACTTGAGTTCAGGTCCCGCCAAGCTTTCATGTCAATATTTGATATATCAATCTTAAAAAGTTCTTTAAGAAATAACGGGTTCTTGATAGACATGAGTTTGGTGTACCTCATCGAAGGCCTCGAATATGTCAATGCTGGGCTGATGGATAGTACAAACCACAGTTCTTCCGGTATCCACCGTGTTCCTGACAGTGCGCATCACGATCGCTGCAGCCCTAGCATCGAGCCCCGAGGTAGGCTCATCCATGAAGATTATCGAAGGGTTCGCGACCAATTCCACCGCTATGGTAAGCCTCTTCCTCTGCTCGGTCGACAAACCATCCACTCCGGGAAGTCCCACCATGGAGTTCCTCAGCGGATTCAGCTCCACCAACTCCATAACCTCATCAACAAACATCTGTACGCAACATAACAACATCAATATCAACACACCAAACACGATGCTAACCATTATCGAATCATCATCGAGACATGCCTTTCGTGTTTCTTGGTTCACTTCCTGAGCTAGGCGAAGCCAAGCTGAGTAGACAAGTGATTCGTAGACAGTGACGTTGGGAGAGTGAATGTCGTTCTGTTCACAGTAACCGCTGACCCTTGCGAAGGTTTCTTGGTTCTTCGGATAGCCGGAAATGCTGATGCTTCCTTCGATGTACCCGCCGGTTTTTCTCCCCGCCAGGACGTCCATCAAGGTGGTCTTTCCGGCCCCGCTTACCCCGACGAGGGCCGTTAAGATCCCGGGCCGGAAAGCTCCGCTTACGTCCCGTAGGAGTTGGAGACGGTTCTCTTCAAAACCTTGGCTTTTCATTTCCTGGTGAACAAACCAGACAAGTTTTAAGGATGTAAGGCTGTTAGCGTAAATTTTCTTTTACCACATGTCCACCTATATCGGATTGGGTTTTCACAATATTCAACTTAACACTCTTTTTACGTATGTGACTAGACATCTACACGTGATTATAATATGACGGGGCTTCTGCATATAAATGGGGGAACACAACGTGGACGTGATGACCTGATCATGGGTCGAATCCGTTCTGATATCATACTTTCAAAACATGCTACATAAATCAAGGCAGACTCACACAATCAAAAAGTTAACTTTTAAAATTGGGTACGAGACTAGCACTTATAAAGTAGTTCTTTATTTTTGTATTTTTCCGACAAGTATTCAACTTCAATGTTTGAATATAAAACTATAATTGAGTCTTTAACTATCCGCTCCTCTAATATGATATCAGAGCAAAGTTTTTCCTGGACACATGTTCGAATCCCACCGTCTACTGAAAAAAAAAATCTTTATTCAAACCTATAAACGGGTTTCTCCGTGAGGATGTATATTAGAATATGAAAGTATAATTGAGATTCATCAACAAACTACAATTTAAACTTTTAGTTGAGTTGATCTTCTAATAAAACGTTTGGAGGAAACGAGATATGTACTTACTGCAGGCATGTCGACGTAGTAGTTCACATGATCGAACGCTAGTGACAACGGCTGAAACGGCAAGACCATACCCTTCTTAGCACTAGCTTGCTCGGCACCATTCGTGCCTCCCAAGTCAACCTCTGTAGAACAACATTGGATCAGCAAAGTACTAGGTTTAGAAACCTTCCTATTTTGGCAAGGACAATACACAACATAGTTTAATTGGAACCTTCGAATGCAGATGGTGAAGAGGCTCTATCAATGACCTTTGCTTTGTTTTGTGCATTAGATGATTTACGCTTCTTACTCTCCTCATCTTCTTCGTCCCCAACGACAGATTTGGACTCAACCAGAGCTGCATCGATTTTTCGTGTCCTCGTTAGAGATTAGGATCACCAGGAAGCTTCATTGACATGAATGGAAATGAGAGCTTACGGTTGAGATATGTGAGTGCGAGGATGAAGCAGACATTGAAGAAGAGCGAAAACCCGAACAAGACGGCGACACAGATCCAGTACCATTTGTCTTCTGTGAACATGCCGGCTTCTTTGAGAAGGGTCTTCCCTACTGTGATCGGTATTGGCTCTGCCTCATCGGACAGAAGCTGCAACATGGGAAACAAACAACATGTTATTTGAGCTTATGAATGAATTGTCAGAGGACCGACTCAGTTGAAAACTCAAGCTGATAGTTGAAGGTTCGATTATAATTGGGGTTTAGGAGAAGCCACATTTCCTAACCCCATTTGAGCTTTCATTCTGATTTCCTAACCACGATTGACCTTTCGTGGCAATTCCTAACCG
>JAYMSV010003123.1:0-10233 GCA_036897745.1 Erodium moschatum | reverse complement strand
TGAATCCGGAGTGGGACCCATATAAATTTGTAGAGGAGAATCGAGGATAGAACCAGAGGAAGAAGGAGAAGAAGAACGAGACTCAAATTCATTGAGGTGCGAATGTGAGATTTCAGTGGGTCTTTTTGACTTATGGAGACAAGGACATGTGTGATTAGATGATATCGAAAAAAGTCTGGATTAGTTTAAGTATCGATATTGAAATTTAACATTTTTTATTATCCGATCGAAATAAGTATTTAATAAATTCTCGACAGAGTTGTGTCTACTCAACTGGATCCGACCGTGATAGACTATATCGACCTTGATCGGATTTTGCAACTTTGCAACTACACCTTGAGGATGATCTTTTGATTCTGATGACTGTTTCTTTTGTTCTCAGCCCCACGATGTTCGAATTTTTGGTTGCGTATTTTAGTTTCCAGTTTTATTATTGTTTGTGGACTTTTTCTTGTGAGCGTTATCGGTCGGTGTCTTCGATCGTTTATCTATTATATCACTACTTAAGTTAGAAAAATGTAAATTGCATAAAATTACCGTCTTTTTAAGACTTTTGTTATAAAATGTGAGCGTAAATAAAATCATGACAATTTGTAACGGTACATGTTTTCTTACAGAGCACTGTTATAACGAAATTAAAATACGAGTTTGTTTTTAATGACCGAATAAATTACTAAAAGTAGAAAAATAATTTTACCGCCAAAATCATGTGTAATATGTAAAATTGAATTTTCAAGTTCCTAAAGAAATTTGAAATGCAATATATATTTTAGAATTTTGAAAAATAGAATTGAATTCATAATGAAACTGGTAAATCGCATAAAATAATCTCTTTTAGAAAGTATTGGTAAAGAAGCGACCACGAACTAATACTCTGTGGTAACTTACAATCTTGTATTTTGTTCTTAGAGCTAGAGTACACCATATTTTAACTCGTATTTTGAAGACCTTTGGAAATGTGAAGTTCAACTATAAATTCATAACAATGTGCGACTGTGAATTTTGTTTTACAAATTATCAAATTTTAACTCTATTAAAATATGCTCCGAACAAAAAGAAAATACACAAAAATTACTCAAAAGTTTAGTTCACAATTTTCTTTTACCTAATACTTTCAAAGAAAATTTAACTCTAATATGTGGACCCAAAAAATAATTTAACTTAGTTAGAGTGCTGACTAGTTCAATGTATAATGGGCTTGAATATCTGATAACTAAGAAAATTATTGGTAGACCTTAGGGCCCATTTATAAGCCCAAACAGAGCCCATTAAAGAATTTCGATTGAAGGGAAACAATTCTCTCATATACACAACACAACGCAGTGCAGTTAAGTGTTTAGGGTTTTTATTTTCACTACCACCTCCTCCAAAACTCGAAAGCTCCAACCTTTAAGCCGCATCAATGGCGAAGAAGAGAAAGCACAGTGAGACCGAGGTCGCGGCACCTCCGAAGAAAGATGACACCGCTCCCGAAAGACCCAAGAGAACGCTTTTGGGGTTCAAGGACAAGCCTGAGGAGAAGGAAGAAGCTCGTTCTCCAATTTTCAGGAACAAGGAGAAGGTCTTGGTCACATGCTCTCGCCGCATCAATTACAGGTATCATTATCTTCTTCCTCACAAATGGGTGTGTATCGTTCGATTCTGATTTGGGTTTCGCCGATTGTTTCTGTTTTGGAGGTATCGCCACTTGATGTTGAATATGGTGTCCCTTCTTCCTCACTGCAAGAAGGACAACAAGGTTGAGTCCAAGCAGAGTAAAGGGTCTACCTTGAATGAGCTTGTTGAGCTCAAGAGCTGCTCCTCATGTCTCTTCTTTGAGGTTGGTTCTCAAATGGGTTTAGTCACTTACTGTGAAATTTGGTTTGCCAATGTTGAATTTGTGAGTTAGTATTGATTAAGATGGAATTATCCATAGTGTGTTTGAGCTCAACTTTTTTCCTCAGCTGTTTTTAAATTATATGTTCACCATAACTTATAGCTTATGGAGGGTCAAAACTAGTTGATTGGTGTTTATCTGTCATCAGCTAGCATATACAGTATCGGATATTTACTTGGCAACAATGATTAACTGGAATTTAGAGGAGAAATGGAATTTATAAACTGTGTTTCTTTTTTTTAGTTCAGGTGTTGATTATGTTTTTATTTTTCTTTATATATCCAGTGCAGAAAGGCGAAGGATCTTTATCTATGGATGGCCAAGTCCCCCAATGGACCTTCTGTGAAATTCTTAGTGGATGCTGGTATTTTTTTATTGTTTATTTCTGATGGTTGGTCGTTTTGTGGATTTGAAGTATTAGGGATGATTTTGTTTCAGTTTAGTTCATTGTTTACTGATTTTATGCTCTAGTCATAAAATTGAGGGGAAACATGGCCTGCTGAACGAGCTTTATCATGTTGTTTCAGTGCACACAATGGAGGAGTTGAAACTTACTGGAAACCATCTATCAGGGTCACGTCCTCTTTTAACCTTTTCATCTAACTTTGATAAAAGTGCCCACTGGAAGCTTTTGAAGGAGATGCTCATGCAGGTATCTATAAGTCGTTACTTCATCTGAAACAATATGTGAATGCTTTTTTCAGTGTAGAATTATGGTATTGGTTGCCACATGGTTGAGGCTGTTATGTATATCTCTTAGTTTCACTTCTTGCATGTGTCAAATGGCATAGTTGGTATAATTCTTTATTTTTGCAAATAATATATGTAAGATTTAACTCTTTTTCGATTCCAGTTGCATTAAATTTGTCTATCCGCTCTTTTCTTCCAAACATTAATGTTATTATATTTTTTTTTCTCCCCTCTTTTTCTTGTGGTCAGGTATTTGGAGTCCCAAAGGAACACCGAAAATCCAAACCGTACCATGATCATGTCTTTGTTTTCTCAATTGTTGATGACCATATATGGTTCAGAAATTATCAGGTAACTTGCACTTCCGATACTCTTTGATCTTGACAGATCTTTATAGTGAGATTCAATTGTATGATAGATGTGGCTGCAGTAACTTGAATTTAACTCCCCACTCAAACCTATTGTGGAAGATTAAGTATTATGAACACAGAACAATGATTTTGTCACCAAATTGCAGGAATCAATCCATGTGACTATAATCTTTCTGATTGTCTGGTACTCAAAGTTCTAATTAAAACCTTGGTTAAATGATAATACTTACTTATCATGTTCTTGATAATAGTAAAGAGAAACTATGTTCTGAATTCTGATACAACTAGTTCAAGCTTAAGAACATGCATGTAAATATAATTTACTCCCAAACCATATGTAATAATGTTTTATTGGGGCTATGATTCACATAATCCGACTGTTCATAATTATAATTGTTTCTCTTTGCACAGATATCAGTGCCCCATAATGAGTCTGACAAATTGCCCCGAGGTGGTCTAGACAAAATGACCCTTGTTGAGGTATGCATTGCCTTTGTTATCTATTAAACACATCCTTTGCTTGCAACAGAGGTTTGATTTTTGTTTAACTCATTACTAGGTTGGTCCAAGATTTTGTTTGAATCCCATCAAGATATTTAGTGGCAGCTTTGGAGGCCCAACACTATATGAGAATCCGATGTACGTGTCGCCAAATCAGGTGAGAAGCGCATTCTAACTCAGCCATGTTGTTTAATAAGTCTAAGGTGTTTCAAGTCACGTTCCAATCCTTATATTTTCGTTCGCTTTTGTAGATCCGAGCATTGCAGAAGAGGAAGAAAGCTGGCAAGTATGCAAAGAAAGTCAAGGCAAGGACAAGGAGGAAGCAGCACGAGTTATCGAACCCATTGGAGCCAGATGAGTTCGCTGATATGTGGAGAGAGTGATTGCTCCCAATATCTCTTTTCTAGTATGAACTCTGAAAAGAAAGCTTTTTACAATCTCTCTGTCCTGAAATGGCATTTTATAGCTTTGTACCCATTTTTGTGTTACAATTTTGTACCCTGTGGATTGGACCATATCTTAAAATCGAATCATAACAATGTTGTTCCCTGTATCAGTTTAGTTCCATCAATAGTTTTCTCCTTAATCTGATGATTGATTATAATCTCTGAGGTAGGTATTCATTTTGCTAGTTGGAACCCTTATTTTTGGATGATTGCATAAATGTGCCCTGAACTTACTGCTTTGTTGCACTGTGTAAATTTGTTTCAGAATGACAATTTTGCCCTTAGACCTTTATATTTTAAAATTAGCAAGTCCAAAACAAAAAATCCAGATTTTTCTGCTTAGTTTTTTTCCTCTTTCAAAGTTGTCATTTCAAAATAAGTTTACATCAAGTGAACTCAGATGCATTTTTGCAATCATTCCACAATTTTCTCCTTAAGCTGATGATTAATTATAATCTGAGATAAAGTTCTGTTTTTTTTATTCATACAAATAGAACCACACAGTCTTGCAGTGAATTGAGAACATATTTACACTAACACAGAAATCAATAACGTGTCTTCAGATTAGAGATCTGTGTTACTGGTATAGTGTTGGGACACACCAAACCATGATCCAAAACATCAATACTACAACGTATGATCAACCTCGGATCTGTCTCGGATCATTGAACTAACTTGACTAGGTGGTGTTGGATTCCCAGTCCATGGTCCAGTTGGACTCACTTCCCCTCCGAGGAATGCTGTTGACTCTCGTGTATTTGTCAACCTTGAAGTTAGCTCCACACATCACCCCTTCACTGTCCACTCTCGGCATAGCCTTGACCCTGTTCATCGGATGCTCAAAGCTCATCAACCCTCCTTCACTGTGGAACATACACCCTTTCGGAAAGGGAGCATAGGATTTAGCACATCCCTCTTTAATGACCTCGAGTTCGTCGGAAATTACCACCGACCCATCGCCTGCAATCCCCCAGTACAGCTTCACTTCCCCGTCCGATCCCTGAAACCACCACCGTCTTTACAATTAGTTATTATAAGGGGATAATTGTAAACGGTGAATTTCTTTTTTCGTCTATATAATCCGTTATCTTTAGCAGAAATTTGTCATCTGACAATCATATTACTTTAATTTTTTGAAAATTTTGAAAATTACAGTATTATCCTTTATATTATGTAAGAGTATTTTCAACTTTTCTAAAAAAACAATTATTACCGATAGTAAATAATATAACAAAACAGAACACGCATAATTCACCACAAGTTTTTGTGGTGATCTTCTTACCAGAGCAGTGAAGACAGAGCCGGCCTTGCTGTCATAGACCACGAAAGCGAAGCTCCCTTCAAGATCCTTGACAACCTGATCTGCCGGATAGGGACCTCGGTCCCGGAGGGTCTTGTAAGCTTCGATCACAAACATGGCCTCGTTAGCTCCTTTCGTAAGACCGTACTGTTTGTTGAGACTGCACAGGTTGTTCAAGCTCCCCAAGAACATGCAGTATATCTTCGAACCCACAGAACAACCTGCAATTTCAACACCAACCCACCAATCCAAATCACCTCTAATCCAGTACCCACATCATATAAAGCCTAATCAATCTAAAAGGCGTAACCTTTTCTACTAAAAGAAAAATTCAACTAAAAAAGTTTTAACTGATAGTAGAAAACCAACTTATGATTCTATAGGGAAAACGTCAATTCCTGATCTTCTTTTACCTTTAGTTATCACTTTCTAGCCGAGATCAACCTTTCGTGACAGATCCTAACACAAAGATGGTATTTTGTTACAAAAAGTAACAAAAAAAGTAATAGTTTATTACAAAAGGTAGCATAGTTTGTTACAAAAAGTAGCATAAAGATGATATTTTGTTACAAAAAGTAACAAAAAAAGTAGTAGTTTATTACAAAAAGTAGCATAGTTTGTTACAAAAAGTAGCATGTTTATTTTACATGTGATTGATACTTTTCGTAAAAGTATACCACCTTTATGAAACATCTACTTTCTATATAAGTCTAAAATCGACGTTATCTTTACTTGTAAATTGGAAATTCAATCAGGTACTGATATTATATTAGGATATCAATTAAACCAAAAACTTGAATTATGGTTGAAGACTCGATTATAATTTTATATTTCAGTACCTCTGTTGGGTAGAGAAAGGACGGTCTGGTTTGACGTAAGCGAGCACAGCAGCGTCACCGAAGGTCATGGAGAAGGTGTTGTTTGGATGGTGGGAAATGAAGTCCTGAAGAGTCTCCTCCGGCAGCTTCGGCCGCCGAGCTCCGCTCTGGGACGCCGGGCTGTTCAGCTCCTCCGGCGGGTGAGCGAACGTCTTGTGAAATATAGCCAACATGTTTTTTTTTTCTTTTCTTTTCTTTGCTTATTTTCTCGAGAAAATGTGGAGATGGAATGGACTGGAGTGGTGGGTTTGTTGATGTATATATATGGAGTTTGGGGATTGGAGAGTTGTTGGAGTGACACGTGGAAGAGGATTCGAATTATGTTTTGTGTCGTGTCGTCGAGGCTGTGGATCTTACTGAGATGGATAAGGTTTCTCTTACTACGAGGTGTTCTTATCTTTTCTATCTCTCTGTTTGTTTTTGTTTTCTCGGGAAAATTTGGCAATCGTTGTCTGAATCTGTCCATGGTTCTTGTGGCATTACTGTGGATTGTGCTAGTATTGAAAACAGAGTACCTTGTCTAAATCAAAACCAGATTCTCAGAGGATGTGTATGTATGGCACATGTTGACGTGGACCAATGGCGTTACCTTCCATTGATAAAACGAATAGAATACTATTCAAAATGCAAACTTGTGTTGATTATGAGATATTAAAGTCATCAAATATGAGCTGAAAGCTTACCTCACACCACTATGAATCGATTCTTCCGGACTTTTTCCACAGGTTGTAATAGCCGCTCAAGACAACCATCTAGTAGGGTTTCTAACTCCTCATGTCTATTTAATCGTACATGACAATTGTATTAAACCACCGCCTCTTATGTTGCCTAACAAGCTTGAGTTTTGTAGCTTAGAGCGTCACTGCACCCACCCGTGATGAGGGTTTCGGATTATATTCTTGACCTTAAAGAATTGTCATTTGTATTTTGACTCCATATCACGAGTGAAAAATTATGGGAAAAGAAGAAAGTAATCAAACATAAAACATCAATGTTGAAACTTGTTCCAAATCTATTATATATATATATATAAATATAAATAAATTCCTACACCATTTATGATATTTATAATATTTTGTAATTTGTATCGCCAGAATTTAAACCTCCATGTACAATTCAGCCTTTGTGAAATGTAATCTGTGTGCGGTCTGTATTTTCTCGTACATATGGTGTCGTTTCAAACTTTTCCTTCCACTCCTTATCTAGATAATGGTTTTTTATTTAAATTATTGTTTTTTTTCTCTGTCAATCCAATGA
Source organism: Erodium moschatum (assembly GCA_036897745.1). Classification (NCBI taxonomy): domain Eukaryota; kingdom Viridiplantae; phylum Streptophyta; class Magnoliopsida; order Geraniales; family Geraniaceae; genus Erodium; species Erodium moschatum. Next base: position 2,914 of record JAYMSV010003123.1, on the reverse strand, counting down.
ACGACAAAATCAGAAAAGGAAATTGAAAAGAAAAAGTGAATTCTATCACAAGAAAAGAATCTCAATCATGAAAGTGCTCACTTTTTACACAACTGTTGGTGTTAACTCCAATGTCTCTTCATCAATCATTGTGACGCACCATCTTCAAACTAGGAGCTTTCTGGAAGGGCCTCATTGGTAAAGAATCCAATGGTGTTGGGTTTACTCAGGCCCAATATTACATCATCTAGAACGCTTTGCTTGTCGAAACGGCCCATATATGCATTACGTACCTGGGCCTATAGGTCCTACTAGGCTACCTGTGTTTGTTTGGGCCCTGATTTAGGTGTAGGTCGGGCTGTGCATGATCGGTGAATAGATATCGATGTTAACTTCTGACTCTCTTTTTTTGAGAAAAAGTATGGTATTATTATTCAATATTAAAAGCCAGAGTCTTTGGGAGAAGTTTTGGTAAAAGACTTACATTCCACATCCAATTTACCCAATACAAGGCTTTTCGAGCTAGCTCATTAGCTAATCGATTTACAGTTCTACAAGCATGAATTACTTTGACTCCATTAAGGCACCTCATCAGTAACTTACAATATGCTAGAATTGCTCCCAATCCCTGTTCTTCATTAATACCCAACACAACCCCCAAGCAATCAGATTCGATGAGAACATTGTTCATCCCATTATCCTTTATCCAATGTAAGGCCATTCGGATAGCTAAAGCTTCAATAATCTTCGGGTCCCGAAGACCCTGTCAGGCCTTACGCTGAATATGTTGCACCTCCCCACGCTCATCCCTGCAAGCCATCCCCCCTCCACCGTCCGTCTTTTTTAACTTTAAAGCTAGCAAAAGTCTAAATTTAGTAAGAGACAAAGTATGAGAATTAAAAAAATAAATTGATTGACAACCACTTTATGAAGGAATCGTGATTTTCCTCCCCCCTTGAATCTTCCATTTTACTCTCCGAGTAAAACTATATATTCTCGTTTGATTAGTTTTTTTATACAACATGTATTTATCTGTTTCCTCTCTTCTTTTTTCTCTTATATCCTGTATTTTTTTTTAATTCGAGTTCATTGATAAATTGATATTGCTCAAGAGAAAGTAAAGACAAAGCGGCGTCGCATCACCATTTAACCCATGTGATGGGACTTACAAGCTGACGAGTACCAAAATTGATGTACAAAAGGAGCACATGGCACGTGTCGATAAGCAACCCCACTTTTACTGTTGTGATCAGTGAAAACTTCACACCACGCTTATCATTGAACCTATCTGTGATCTGTCACATGTGAGATGTACGGATCATCAGAGACAGCTCACACCCCCACTCAATTCATGTGACCTGCCAAAATATTCTACTTTGCTTACTCGCAATTATACGTTCTGTTTTCGGACAAGTATGTCTTTCCGACAAGAACTGGCATAGACAAACAAACGTTAAAAACACGAAGAAAATCCTACTATTTACATTTCACACCCCGCACGTTTTACTCCATATTGTAATTGCGAGGTTTTAATTTATTTTTCTTAATTGGATGAGCAAAAAGTGGATAGTTTAGGCAACAATAATAAATAAAACACGGACTACAACTATATCTGTAGCATAGAAGAATAATTAGTTTTTTTTTTATATAGAAAATGATTATTGCTGGATTTTATATATCACTCGGTGAAGACATACAAACGATTATTCACAACTTACAATTGTTGATCGCAAAAGTACAACAGTAAGTATTACAAACTCTGGACAAACTAGAGCATAATACTACTGACCCCTAATCAAAACCTGCAACGCGACAAAATGCGCCCAGAACGTGCAACCATACCGTGCACGCCAAAAGTGCAACAAAATGCACACCATAAGTGTCACATAACGGGCACACCAAAGTACAACTGGTCCACACAAAACGTGCGACCGATGCACACCAATCTGCAACAGATGCAGTTATTTGACCCGAAAAGATCACAACCAACCAAAACTTAACAAAAAATTATTGTCATTTTTATCTATTAAAAATAGTTGAGAATCAATGTTTAACTATTAAAAATAGTTTGCATCACAAAAAATGATTGTCATTTTTGTCTTTTTTCTCATCATTTAAACATAAATAAATAACTATATTTTAAATTATATTGAGCATATTCGTATAAATGATGGTATTTAGCTTTCAACAAGTATTATTGTGTGGTCACTGGTCACTTATAACTCACTAGCCACTTTCCTTGGATCGTTCAGAGGTCACGACGACGTATCTCCACCTGGACCACCTCCACATTTGTACTTTCAACGTAATTAATTGATTTATTATGAATAATTATGTATATTTATTTCCATTTTTTATGTCTTATCTGCTAATCTAAAGCATGATTATGCTCATATCTATTTCCAAAAGAATAATAAAAGACATGATTGTTCTACATGAACTTTGCGCTGCATGTTCTCTTACGTGTTTAAAAACGAACATGTGTGCTTATATACTAAATTATTACACGAACCAATTGTCATATATAGTATTCACTAGGCTTGTCGTGTTCATCATAAATCAAATGAATTAGAAATAATAAATATAAAACTGAAATTTTAGTTTTGGTACGTAATAGATGACTTCATCCCCTTATAAACAAATGCAGTATATCATCCTATAGTTAGTCGAAAAGTGTCTATATATATGTGTGTGAAAGTATTATATTTTAATAATTTTATGGTTATTATTAAATAATCAAAACATAACTTATTCATATGTCATTGCACTTTATTGAAATAGAAGTACTATAATTCAAAACCTAAATAAAACTACTTCAATTTTTTTTAAACGGGTAACGAGTAATTGCATTACTGTCAAACATATACAAGGTGGGTGTTACCCCGGGCTCCAGAATATAGTCCGGGTGCATCTAGACGGACCCGGCGCTCATGGA
>JAYMSV010003122.1:0-10236 GCA_036897745.1 Erodium moschatum | reverse complement strand
TCAAGGGTAGGAAAGATAGAAGTAAGGGTTAATTGCATGTCAGTACCCTGGAAATAATTTTTTTTCATCTCAGTACCCTAAAAATTAATTAAGAGACACATTAGTACCTATCGACATTTTCCATCCATTTTTGGATGGAAAATGGTCATGTGGCGTTAAAATTTTTCAAAATGCCATTTTCACCCTTCAACCTTTTAACCCCACAAAACCTAATCCCCATTTCAAACCTACTTCTATTCTACCTAACACCACGCTTCCTTCCATCTTCTTCCATTTTCACAAATCTCTTCAAATCCCTCTCCTTTCCTCTCTTCTCTACATATCAAACCCATCATCCCCTTTCCTCTTTTCTCTGCAAATCAGACCCACATATGGACTTGTTGCTCGAGTGCTCCGGCAGATCTGAACGGAGACGAAGACTTGTTGTCCCGCCGGAGATGCTCGAGCTGGAGCTGTGCTCGCGAGCTTCGTCTCCGAGCAAGGCTTTGGTCGAGCCTGAAGCTCGAGTCGGAGCTGTGCTCGCCGGTCCCGCCGGAGAAGCTCGAGTCGGAGCTGTACTCGTCGGTCCCTCCCGCCGGAGTTCGATGTGCTCGCCGGTTGTGCTCGTCATATTTGCAAAAACCAGATCTCATCTTCTTCGATTTCGTTCACGGGCTGTGTAGTCTAGGATTTGAACCTTTCATTTGGTATTAAAATCAAAAAACAATTTGGGGAAGATGAGTTTGAACATGAAGAACAAACCAGATCTGGGTTCAAGATTTGGGATTTTCAAATCTGAGTAATGGATTAATTAAGAACATGATTTATTTTGTAATTAAGGTTGTCTTGTTGTAGAGAAGTTTGGTTATATATTCATGCAAAAATTATTGCTGCAATTTGTTCTGTTTAGACATGCAAAGTGTAGAAATCAATTCTTTTTTCTGTTCGTGGTTTGATTTTGTAAGAGTACATCCATGTTGGTTATTTGCTGGTGAATATTGATGTTTTTGTTCCGTTTGAGATTTTACAGGTTGTGGATGAGTGAAGTTTTGATTGAGTAAACACCAAACCATAGACATGCAAATATTGATTTGTGTTTGAAGTGTTTATGAACTGAACATAAACCAAACCAGAGAAGAGAATGGTAAAAAGTAATGAATGATGAAAAATAATGAATTTTTAAAAAAACAACATATTTTTCTAAAATGATATCTGATTTTATAAGATAAAATGTTTTTTTAAAATAAAAATTGATTTTAAAAAATGAAAATCTGATTTTTTTAAATAAAAATTGATTTTTTAAAAATAAAATCTGATTTTTTAAATAAAAATTGATTTTTAAAATAAAAAATGATTTTAAAAAAATAAAATCTGATTTTTTGAAATAAAAATTGATTTTTAAAATAAAAAATGATTTAAAAAAATAAAATCTGATTTTTTAAAGCAAGAATTGATTTTTTTAAAATAAAAATTGATTTTTGAAAGTCAATGGCATGGATTTGAAAATTTGATTGTTAATGAGGGGTAATATGGACTTTTTACATGATTTCCGTCCAAAAACAGACGGCGTAAGGGGTTGGGTATTAAAGTGTCCGTTAATTAATTTTTAGTGTACCGAGGTGTCACAAAATTATTTTAGGGTACTGAGATGAAAAAAAATTATTTCCAGAGTACTAACATGCAATTAACCCAATAAGGAATTCTATAATGTAACTGTAAACATACATAATAACAACGACTTAAAGTCGTATTACAGTATATTTATTTTCTGTTTGGTACATTCTCTAGAATGTCAACCTTCAGGTTTTCTACTTGTTTTTCTGTTTTATTGAAATCATATATTGTCTTTTCAAAAAATATATCACCAGGTTATTTCCTTATATTTCTAGGGACACAAACGCAATTACGAGACATTTTGGGCAGCTTCCGAGAGTAATTTAGGACCGCAAACAAAGTTAGACACGGAATCGTTGGGTAGTGTAACATATTACGAAAAAACCCTCATCTTCATCATAAGATATCCCCAATCCGAGTGAAACCACATTTCGAATTTTGCTTGTTAGGGCTACATAAAGGTGATACAACATCTCTCGATCCCGTCGTTAAAATTATCTCTTCGATTTCTTCACTCAATCGAGGTGTTCCTGCGCAAGGTACTTCACTTTCTGCTCCTTCCCATTTTTGTTGGTGTCTAAACTGAAATTTGTTCACATATGTCTGACTAGATCGCTGAAACTGCTATATTTGATTTAATGGAGTTTTCGGTTCTCGCGTCAGTACGAATGTGGGCTCAGTATCTCCTACTGGAACCATGTGTGTTAAATTTATCAGCGAACGTGTTGTTGGGTTGTTTAATTTGTGGAGTTTTGTTTTCTTATCCTGAGGGTGTGAATTGTTTGTGGGTTTGGTTGAGGGATGTGCTATAGCTAACCGAGATTTGGGTTTTCCCCACAAATGGGGCTGCAATATGAAGTCCTAGGTTAAGAGAATTATATGTTTGCGAACGTCTTGTGTTATTGGTCCTTTTGAACAGCTATGTTTGTGAACTTTTGTTGTTGTAAAAATTGGTGGGGGAGATGGGTAGGAGGAACCTTTTTTTGGGTGGAAGAAAAGATCTAGAAAATGGTGAGAAAGGGAATATGAATTGAGTAACAATTTACTGTTTGCTTGGTATGCCTGAAATTTCACAATTAAGTTAACTATTCGGTGTTTTTGAGAAGTTATTGGATTAGGTAAAGGCTGCTATTTTCTGCATATATATCCATAAGTTTGATATTCATGAGGTTTTGTGATCTGGGATTAAGATGTGAATTTCTAATTATTAACAGTTTTTTCATTGCTTGACCTTTGCGACCTACAATGCAAGTGACATATATTGAAGTAATGCTTCATCTATTTCCTGCTACTTTGCAGCTGTTCAGAACGACCCAAAGATCCACAGTGCATTTGGCGCCGAGATATTGAAATCGCTGCTATTTGTTTGACAATCACTATGAAATTCTTGGAATACACTCCTCTTGATCGGTAATTGTCAAGTTATTGTGGAGTAGAAAAACAATACTTCAGTTCACTCTAACCAGCATACCTACTCTATAAGCATGTTGATCATGTTATTTATTCATGCTTTCTCCTTTTTATAGCTTAAATGACTTTCTAAGTCATGTGAATTTCGGAGAACGTACAATCAAAGGATGCCTTGAAGCATACTCATGTAAGAACATATTAACATTTTTTCCCAACATATAAATATTATAGTTGAACTTGAACTTGAATAGCATATAACTGCTTTGTTTCTTTATTATTTGTTTATTCCAGGTAAACATACTGGCACAGATAAAAAACTTTCTTTTAGTTTGGAGCATGAGGTAAAACTGAAGTTGCAGATTTATTCTTGGTCTTGTACTCAAAGGTTCTACAGTCAACCTCTTTCCTATGTGTTTCTGATAGGTTTTGGTTATCTTTTATTTCTTTATTGTATCCAGATTCTTGATTATCTTGGGAACTCTTCAGACTCGGACTCCTCTTCACCTGCTGGTTACCTGTTGAGCCGATCCAGGTGGAGAAAGTTACCCAGATGGCTTTAGTTACTTTAGAATTTGTCTTTGTTTTGACCAGGTTTTCTTAACTTATCTTCCAGCCGAAAGACATTGATCTACCTCGTTCTTACTCTCTATCACATGTATCCAGATTATGACTTCAGGTATTTCTGTATGATTCGGTATAAACACATTTCAAAACTAAGGAGGATTATGGGTAATGCCAATGTCAGCTTATTTGGCGACTTGGCAACCCACTATATAATCGTCTTTTAATAACAATGGGAGTGTTGTCAAAAGGTTTGACAGGCAGTTTGGAAAACTGTTGCTCTTAGAGGAGCTGAGAGTTCAAGTCTCTCCATTTCCCAAAAGTAACAACTACAACCAAGTCGTTTCTCTAAACTAAATTTGTTTATTCTATGTTGTTGGTTTATGCCTGATTTCGCACATATTTGGTATTGTGGATGCTGTTGATTTTTTTCCATGCACTACCTTGTGGTTTCCTTATGTTATGATGTTGCTTCTATATTTTTGCTTACCAGTCTGATGAGAGCCCACCAGTTTTTTACTGAGGAATCCTGGGACAGTTTTAAGCAGATCTTCGACACCTACATGTTTGAAGCATCAAAGGTAAGGTTTTGTGTATGTTCGCATGCAATTGCTCTTACTTATCCTTTTCCTGTTCCACCAAGACTGTATATGCACTTGCAGACTTGTGTTGTTGAATTTAGTTGTGAATCTATCTGTTGTTTCGTATGTTTTCATCGGGCTTTGGATTCTGAATTCATATTGGTACTTTGGGGTGACACTTATTGCTCACTCTGTATTTGTGCTTATTTGAAGTTTTCCCCTTTCTCTTGGCTGCCTCATCATGGCTCTGTTTATACCACTATACTTCTGAATCATTTTGCTTTTGCTTCAAAATAGAATGACAATGTTGTCTGGACATTAGTTGACCAACTATTTATGACTTGTTACCGTTGTTTATCTGGACCGGTATTGCCCTTTTCTCTTTCAACAATGATTTTCCATTTGAGATTTTCAATCTCTGGTCTGGTTTGGTTGTTATCTGTTCGATAAATATATGAACTCTGTTTGCTTTGACATGGGGAATGCTAGCCAAGTGGTTTTGCTTACATGATCCTAACAAGTTTAGTTATACAGTATAGCTTTTGATGACCAATATTAAGAGTGAACCATATCCACTAAATGACCGGCTTTATCATGCAATATTCGTCTGATCTCGAATCTTTGCCCTCTTCCACCTTTTGTTTGCACGGTACAGGAGTGGGTCGAAACAAATGGTGGCAATTCCTTACTCGAAGTTCTGTACAAGGCTCTGGATGAGGTGAACTTAGTTCAGAAGTACAAAAGCAAGTTGTGCCAAGGGGCCATTTATTAATAAACTTTTCGTGCAGGTTGTCAGACTCTCCGAATGTGAAATTTATAGCTACAACCCGGACTGTCATGTAGATCCGTTTCTGGAGAAAGGATCAATGTAAGATCTTTATATCTATCTATGCACTGAAGTTGTGTTCATTCAAGTTGAAAATGTGACTTTAACCATACTGTTTCTTCAGATGGTCTTTCAATTTCTTCTTTTACAATAGAAAGCTGAAGTGTGTTGTGAGTTTCCGCTTCTGCTGTGTAAGGTGGGATACAGAAATGCCTTTCTTGAATTTTTCCCATTACAGGCTCTAGTTTCCTGTTGGCTCATTTTTGCTATTTGTTTCAGTAATTTGGTGGCTGATGCATTTTTGGTGGACGACGAGTCTTACAATGATGACGGAGAAATATTTGATGACATGGATATGTGAGCGGTTAATACAACAACGTTATGTGTAGCAAGATTCATCTGTACATGTCTAACCTTAAGCATCATACTCATGATGCTTGATGGGTAGCATTTAGCAATGCTTTTTCTACTCCTGTATGTATGTATGCAAATACTACTCTCCTGTATCTAGGAACACTGTTGTTTGTAAGATGTCTGACCTTGAAACTCATCTGCTTAACTCTGAATTTTAGAATGATATGTCGTACATTTATGCTTGCTATCGCTTGAGTCCTGGAAACTGAGCCGTGCAATTGACTTGTGACGAGATGTTCGTGTTTGATTGATTAGATATTTGATTTGAGTTTGTTATATATAAAAAAATGAGCTCGACCTGAATTTGGGTATAAGGTAGAGTTCGTTTACACGTTGAATCTTCCAAGTTCTGCGGATTCGTTTAATCATCATATATGTCATACATGATATAATTGAAGAGTGCAAGACTATGTCAGCAGAAAGGAAGGATACGTATCTATTACTATTAGTTGTATATATACATATTTCATTCTAATATTTTATGATAAAGTAAAATATTTAACTTGATGCAATAACACCCGTTGCCAAACATCTCTTTCGTAGGCGACGACGGGAGTTGGTGTGGGGTGTTAACGTTTGGAGTAGGGATTATTTTATTCAAGTCATCGTCTAACTCTAATTAGCTCTAAATGATTGTCTAACTCTAATTGTCTAACTCTAAGGAAGAGTATTAAGTGGCTAGACTTTTGGGATACAACCTTAATTCGAGTTATTAATCAATTGACGAGTATAAATGTAAGTGCGGTCCATTTATAATCTATCGCATTCCAATTCCAATTCCAATTTCAATACTAGGATCATTGTTGATAATACATGTCTGCGAAAGTGATGGAGAACTCTCTGGTCAGTGTCATGAATGGAGGAGACGGTCCCAACAGTTACACCCACAATTCCAAAGCTCAGGTCTCTCTCTCCTCTAATGTTTCCTTTTCTTCTTCTTACACTCTTCCATCCATGTGTCATCAAACAATCAGAGTTCACACATGAGTTTTGATCCCACGTGTGATAAATGTGAGGTTAAAATAATATTGACATACAACTCATTTTCATGCTTGATTTGTAAATCTCGTTATAAAGGGTTGGTGAAAAAGATGATAATGTAGAAATAAACGATAAACAATAAAATCATAAGAATATATGTGGTTCATTAACAATGATGCCGACTATATGGTCAATTCAAGACATATCCTGACCATGTGGTTTTAATAACGAGTTAACCCACACTTTCTTGACTATGGTCGACAACAAATCGTTTGGTTAATTAGTTGGATTGGACCCGATATCTTAACTTGAAGTTTGTTAATTGGTTTGAACACTTACAGAGGGAAACAATAGACAGATCCATAACAATGCTGAGCAACAGCATCCAGCAGAAACTCAAAATCAGTGAAGACGATTGCAAGAAAGTGTTCACCATAGCAGATCTTGGATGTGCAGCCGGACCCAACACCTTCATATGTGTCAACACCATGATAGAGGCAGTGAAGAACACATTCAAGACAACCCTTAGCCTCCAAGCCCCCGAATTCCACGTGTTTTTCAACGATCACGTGGACAACGACTTCAACACTCTATTCAAAGCCCTTCTTCCCTCAGACATGCCATACTTTGCAGCTGGAGTCCCCGGTTCCTTCCACGGCCGGCTCTTCCCCAAGGCCTCCATGAACTTGATCTACTCCGCCAACTCTCTTCACTGGCTCACTCAGGTTCCCCAACAAGTCATGAAGAGGGACTCTCCTGCTTGGAACAAGGGAAGAGTTACTTATGTGCAGAGCTCCTCCCAAGTGGTGGAGGCTTACACTGCTCAGTTCTTGAATGACTTGAAGAGTTTCTTTGGTGCAAGGTCCAAAGAGATGGTTAAGGATGGCTTGCTTGTGATGTACATGCTAAGCCGCCCTGATGGGTCGCCGCCTTCAGAGTCTAAGTTTATGCAGAAGTTGGACTTCTGTTTTGGACAGTCACTGGCAGACATGGCTGAAGAGGTAGGCATGTTCATGATATCTGATCATACTCTCTTTGCTTTTGTTCAAATTGAACCCACGTCCGAAAAATATAAGAATAAAGAGTTACTTATAAAGATCAGGGACCCGGTCTCTAGTCCTGTTATGCATATGTCCAGTCATGTTACAGCCCACAACTTTAATCATATTTATGATCCCTAACATTTACATCGCAGGGCATAGTGAGCCAAGCTCTTTTGGATTCGTTCAATCTACCTATTTACATGCCAAATGTCTCTGAATTCAAGCAAGTGCTCTCAGGCATAAAGAACCTGAGCATTGAGCAGACAGGAGAAATATGCATAAGAGAAAAACTAAGCACTCTTGATGACGCTCGAGAAAACAGTAATAATACAAGAGCACTGATAGAAGGTATCCTGAGTGAACATTTCGGGCCAGAACTCGTTATGGATGAGCTTTTCGAGAGAAATGCACAAAAGCTTCATAAGTTGTCAAAGATGCCAAGGTTCAGCAGAATTGGGGATTTGGAAATGCAGTTTGTACTTGTCAAGTGCAATGCTATCTGACAAAACTAGTCATATTCACCAAATAAACTTTGTTGTCGAACTCAAATGCAATGTGTTGCTCAGTTCTGAGTTGATTTGTTTCCTTACACTGCATTGTAATGGAAATCTACTCTCTTGTAAGTTCAAATAAAACATTGTTATGTTGGATGATACCTTGGCATACTTCAGTCTCTTACGAACAATCTAAGCAAATAGTAACTTAGAAACATAGGACTTGGTAACATGTTACAACTGACAACAACATGCGCCACATTTATAAGGCGAATTTGACTATTCGTTATTAACATCATTGCGCTTCACAAGTACGAATAAAAATTCCACCTTTGCCTTGCTAATGAAGTGTGGTAACTCTGAAAACTTGTGTGCATATCTCTCGAAAAGATCATCCATATCAAGCTCAGTTTTGAAGTGTTCGTGAAGAATGCCTTCCAATACCGCCCTTACATGACGACTGGCTTCATCAGGAGACTTTACATTTTGAGGGAAGACTATTTCCTCCATCTTCTCAATACTGAGGCTCTCTATACTAGAAACCACTTGCTTAATTTCATGTACATTAGGCATGTACATTGGTAGATTGAAGGCGTCCGCAAGAGCTTCACTTACCATGCCCTGCAGTGGAGTTTATAAAGGTTACCGAAGCAAGATATCACTTAATCATAGGGAAGCAACCTTAATTAAATTACCTCCTTAACCATGTCCGAAAGTGCTTGTCCCAAACAATACTCCATCCTTAGCAAGGACATTGACTCTGATCCATCTGGCCGGCATGGCATGTTGATTGCAAGCAAACCACCCTTAGCCATCTCCAAGGACCTTGCAGTAAAGAAAGCCTTGATGCCCTCCAAAAACTGAGCTGTGTAAGCTTGTACAACCTCAGGGGAGCTCTGCACATAGGTAACTCTCCCTTTGTTCCACGCGGGAGAGTCCCTTTTAGTAACTTGTTCGGGGACCTTTGCGAGCCAATGAAGGGAAGAGGAGGAATGCATCAAATTGATGGAGGCCTTGGGGAACAGCCGGCCGTGGAAAGACCCCGGGACTCCAGCTGCCGTGTAGTCCCTCTCCAAAGGAAGGTTCTTGAATAGAGTGTTGAAGTCATTGGCCGTGGTATCATTGAAAAACACATGGAATTCGGGGATTTGATCATTGCCTAGAGTAGTCTTGAACGTGTTCTTGACGGCCTCAATCAGTGTGGTGACACAAGTGAAGGTGTTGGGTCCAACTGAACATCCAAGGTCTGCTATTGTGAAGACTTTGGAGTAGCCTTCTCCAACGGTGAGTTTGTGTTGGATGCTTGTGCTCAGCAATACTTTTGCTCTATCTACTGCTTCCCCCTGTACATGAACTTATAACTCTTGTCGTTTGAATATAAATCTTAGGAAAAACTTCATGCGAGCAAGCAAGCATCAATTCAGAATGAGATCAAAACCTGGACTGTGGAATTGTTGGTGTAGCTGTTGGGGCCGTCTCCTCCATTCATCAGAGCTAGAGCTAGTAGTTACCTCCAACAGAGGACTAGGGAGTTCTTGGTTAAGTAATCAACTTCTCTAAGTCAACTTCGATTAACAATTATGGATATATTATTTGATTAATGAGACACAGAGGCAGCGACAATGCTAGGATCGCTTATGGTTTATCTTCAAGATTCCCTGTACCACGTATGCTTGCTGTGTATTTATATTAGCTTTCCACCGAGTCATTTGTAATAACAAATGGCTTAAGGACTAATGATAAGGGATTAATTATTAATGTTAAATCAGTTAAGAGGTCATCGAACAAAGCCTCGCACTGGTTTGTCAGGACGTCCATCCATCTCCTGTCCTAATGTGGTCGGGTCAGCCTTTACCAGATGGCATGCACTCACATGTATTCTTTCTACTAACATTCAATAAATAAAGATCATTTTCACTAAAAGAAAAACCTTGGCGCAAATGTAACTCCTTGCTATGTTGTTTCTCTGAGCATACAATATAATACTCCAATCTCTATTGCTCTAAATTAATAGTAAACGTTGCTCAATAATAAGTATTCCGTGTCATGTGATTCTTGTTACAAGAGTTGGATGTAGTGTCGGTATCTCCTGAAAAGAGAGAAGATAATAAATGAGTTTATATTGCTCATTTTTCTATATACTAGATAAAAACCCGTTGGACTAAGTAACCAATTGAGAATTGTCAAAATTTTTTTTGAGTAAAAGGTGGGACATATTATTCATAAACTTAAAATTCGAACAATGAGCTATGATATGTTGGATCCCGCATCGGGCCAATCAAATAATTCTGAAACATTCCTGAACGTCTAAGACGGTCTTTTGGGGTGCCACT
>JAYMSV010003121.1:0-10241 GCA_036897745.1 Erodium moschatum | reverse complement strand
ATTGATTTTACAAGTTAGGAAGTGGTAACCGAAGGTCACATAGGTTAGGATTTGATAATGACCTTTCAACCTAGGTTAGAAACTGACGTTATCCCTATATTTTAACAAGTGAACAAAACTTTGAGCTTACTAAGAATCATAATCTGAATATCGGACACCATGTAATATATTTGAAAATGAAATGTTTTGTAACCATATCAATATTCTTTCTTGTCTTTATAACCATATCAAATGCATAGTTACCAAATCTACGCTTTTCCTCTTTATTCCTTCCTTGTCGGTAATCCTATCATTCTTTTTCCTAACTAGTCACTATATCAAAAGCACAACAACGTTGTATGGTGTTCTACAAAAACTAGGTATCCACGAACCCTACACTTCAATCATAGTCATGGAGGGCAGGCTCTACGAAGCTTCACGTAGTGGCAATGTCGAAGCCTTACACGCATTGCTACAAGAAAACCCTCTCCTTCTCGATCGAGTCTCGTCTTCTTCGTTCGAAGAAACGCCTCTTCATGTCGCGGCCCTACACGGACATTGTGACTTCGTGAAGTCACTTCTCGCCCTGAAACCAAACTGGGCCGCGGAGCGTGACCCATCAGGCCCGACGGCCCTCCACGTGGCCTCTGCCGGAGGCCACATGGAGATTGTCAGGGAACTCTTGCTTGTCAATGCTGACGTTTGCGAGGTCCTTGACAAGTATGGAAGGGCTCCTCTCCATCTGGCCGTTGTTAAGGGTTCGGTTGAGGTTGTGAGGGAGCTGGTTCGGGCTCAACCGGAGGTGATTCGATTGAGAGTTGACCGGGGAGAGAACGTGTTCCACCTTTGTGTTAAGAATTGTTGTTCGGAGGTTTTGAGGTTTTTGGTTGAGTTCGTGGAGGGTGGTGACGATGGTGATGAGATTGTCATGGCTCAAGATGATGATGGCAACACTATATTGCACCTTGCGGTAATGCTCAAGCAAGTAGAGGTACATATTTTTCATGAGTGAGACATAGTTGAATCATTCAAAGTCTAATTCAATTGGTTCAAAGGTACATATTTTTCATATGTGAGACATAATTGAATCATTCAAAGTCTAATTCAATTGGTTTAAGAGGTTAAGTTTGATATGTATTTGTTCATCATTTGATAGATATCTTGAAATACCCATTAACCAGTTCTGAGTATTTAGATGTATCGGATCATGGTGAATAAGCCTAATTTGTTCCATTCCGAGGAAGTCTAATCCTGCATGTCCGACTTTTTTTCTGCCTCCACCTTATAGTCTCCGACTCACATACAGATATCTCGCCATGTCATGCTTCATACTAAATATTTAGCCCCATCTAAGAACAGAAATGCTAAAACATAAATTTAAGGGGTTATTCTATTTCAGTACTCTAAATCTTTCATATTTCATTGAGAATATCCTAAATCTTTTTTTGTGTCATCCTAGTACCCTAAACTTTCATTAATTCATTTAGAGTACCCTAAGTCTTTTTTTTGTCACCTCAGTACCCTAAATTTTTATTTATGTCATTTTAGTACCCATCGTTAACTTTACCCTAAATTTGGTTGTTAGTGAAGGGTATTATGATCATTTTATTTATTTAGAATGGAAAATCAGATGGAAAGTTAACAGTGGGTACTAAAATAATATAAATGAAAGTTTAGGGTACTGAGGTGACACAAAAAAAGATTTAGATACTCTAAATGAATTAATGAAAGTTTAGGATACTGAGGTGACACAAAAAAGATTTAGGGTACTCTAAATGAAATATGAAAGATTTAGGATACTGAGATGGAATTACCCTAGATTTAATAAATAAGACTAAATATATGTAACTCATTTCATGTCAAATGCAAATTGTAAAATACGGTAAATTAACCTATTATGATTCACTTCAAAAAAACCTAGTCGTACATGTCTGAGTCGTTTGTAACTCACCTTATAGTCTTTGGTTCGCATACATAAATCTCGTCATATTATGTTTCACACAAAATATTTAATCGTGTACTCCGAACTGATATACATAACTTATTTTATGTTAAATGCAGGTCGTAAAGTACTTGCTATCAACAAAGAGCGGCCAAGAAATGGCGAGCACCAAGAACCTCCTCGGCCTCACTGTCTCGGACACCTTAGAACACTACCCAAGAGACCTAAAATCCATGGAAATCAGAGACCTTCTCCTCCAATCCGACGTCGCTCCAAGACCCAACAAAAACTCAACCCAAAAATTACGAAAAACACCCTCAACCCTAGAAGCCAAGCTCAAGAAGCTATGGAGGATATACCGCAAGAGTGACTCGAGTTGGATTGAGGACTCTCGCGGCCACATCATGGTCGTGGCCACGCTCACGGCCGCCATGGCCTTCCAAGCCGGAACCAGCCCTCCCTGGAGCAAAAACGACCTGTCGTCGAACCAAAACGTCGGGCTCACCACCAAGCCCACCGAAACCGACCAGTCGTTCTCGGACTCGCACGACAAGTTCTTGGTGTACAATACGGTGTCGTTCGTGGCCTCGCTGACGGTCATCCTCCTGACCATCAGCGGCGTGCCGCTGAGGAGCAAGTTCTCGTTGTGGGCCCTGATGGTGGCGCTGTGCGTCACCGTGACATTCACGGCGTTGACTTATCTGAAGTCGTTGGACATCATAACGCCGGACGCGGCGTGGGAGAACGTTGACCAGATATACAATCCGGCGTTTTATGTTTTGATTGGAGTGTTCGTGTTTGTGTTCCTTGTGTACACGGTTCGGATCTTGGTTTGGGTCGTCGTCAAGCTTTACAACACATACTTGGCCCTTCCGACCAAGGAAAGACATGTTGTTAACGTTTGATTTTGCTTGGGAATGTTGCGAAATGGTTCGTATGTGTGTTGGTGGTGATCGTGTATTGGTTCATACGATTACATGTTTTTATCACCCCAATACATATGTTTTATTACTCACAAACAATGTCTTTTTTTAGTCATATGTGGACAAGTTTTTTATTACCCAGCACATGTGTTTGATTATCCTATTGCATGATTTTTATCACTTCAATAATACATGTATATTTTTTATCACCTCATTACATGGTTTTATTATCTTTGTACATGTTTTTTTTTCACTTCATTACATGTGTTTTTATCACCTCATTACATGTGTTTTTATCAATTTATCACATCACTCGTACATGTTCTTCGAACCCTGCAAAAAAGCAATGAACTGTTATCATCCGTATGCAAATAAATTATCATCGGGTAACAATATTATTATCACTTGTAGCAGTTGAGAAAACCTATACAGAGCATGGATTTCAGATTCTGAAGCACATATATTTTAGTTCTTTTAATCCATGACTAGAATTAGAAAAATTAAATAATAACAAAATCAAAACCACGAAAAATCAATATAATCAGGAAAAAAGATTTTGAAGGGGGCACGTGACCCCCGAGACCCTCCTATGTGAAAATCCTTTTCTTGAGATGATCAACTTCACATATGTGTTAACCATCTATGCATGATTGATTTATGATTCCAACACCAATATTTTAAGTAAATCTGAGGATTCATAGTAGTTTCAGCTTTTCTCGTATCAATCATCTAATTAATTTAAGACTCTTGTAATAAATTAAGAAAAAGAAGAGCACCAAACCCTTAATTAAAGGATAAGAAAAGAATAAAACACAAATCAGCAGACAATCAGAACCCTTGAACAATGTATACAATTATTAGTTTATTACCGGTTTGAAGCAAATCGAGGAAGAATAAAACAAACCTGAATCTCAACCCATCTCAGTTAGTATTTTATAGCTATATTTGACTTTATGGCATTTATATACTTTGAGGTTAAGTCTTAGAAATTAGAATAATTAAATAATACAAGTGATATTATATAATCAGTTTGATTAATTACATATAAGAAATAACACAACATATGTGCATGCATTGTTCTGCTAGGGTTTCGTCACCGCTAGCAACCAATGGAGTTTCTGATCGCGGCTGTTCCCGATTCTCCCGGCATAGGTCCGACGAAATTACTCCGTCGTCATGGCGTCCTCTCCCTCCACACGGCTCTGTACCTCAGTCTCCACCGTCCCCATACCCTCCCCCACATCACAATCATGGGTCTCAATCTCCACCTCCCTACAATTCCTCGCCTCTATCGCCGTCCTGCAACTTCCCGCCTCCATCGCCGCCCTGCAATTCCTCTAATCCATCACCGCCCTGCAATCCTTCGCCTCCACCGATCCCTCTCTTGATTCTGCATTGCCTAGCTGCTGCATACTCGATCCCTCTCTTGATTCTGGATCTGGCTAATCGAGTGGATATTTTTTATTTTATCTAATTTCGTTTTTGCATGGTCAAAAACTAGTACGCAGAGATTCAGGCACTGGCTCTAGGAGGGGTCCCTGGGAAGAGCTATGCCTCCCTTAGAAACCGATGACAGCAGGTTCGGTCGCACTTTACAGAGTATGCAGCAGCTAGGGATTACCTTGAGTTGCGGTCATTGGTTTCGTCGTAGTTTAGTTTTCTTTTCAGTTAGCCTCTATGGCTTTTCCAACATCGACAATGTCGGTTCAATTGTCTCGGAGTTTTGTGTAGAGAGACCTTTTGGGGCTCGATACCATGTAATGACTCTTTTTTTATGATTATTAATATTATGGAGCACCATTTTTATCAAAAAAAACATTATTGAATGGAATTTCGAGCAACCAAATGTGTATTTAATATTTTTCTGAATATCGGGGCTCATGAGGCCTCCGGCTTCAGAGATTTTTAAAACACCAATTTGATTTTATAAATCGGATGATTCTAGACGGATTTAGAAAATGGGGCTGATATTGTGAAAATCTCTGCTTAGGTGGGCACTTAAATAAGGTTGGATTATGGGTGAGCATGAAAACTATCGGACCGAAAAAATCACGAAATGTACGAATCGAACAAATATTAAACAAGGTTTTTCGTGTGTGGCTTTTCGTAGCTACAAAGTTGGTCTGAAAAATTGAAGCTAGCTGACTGAAACACTTGATATATATTTTTTTAATTATGTTACGAAACTATGTTTTTTATATGAATGACAATGAAGCGGGTTTTGGGTACTTTCGCTCATCCCTTGTGATGAGAACAACGATAACTCAGTTGGGATGTCCCAGCCTGGTGAAAGGGATATCGATAAATGAAATGTCATGTTCTACATTGAGTTTCCTCTTCAGTTTATCTTGAAAAAAAAGAAAAAGTTACTAATCTCATGTAATGATGATAAAGGGAAACCGAATAAATAGTTAAACAAGTAAAAACTAAGTGATTGAAAATAATTAAGTAACAAAAAAGTGACCCTTACCGAAATCTCGATATTTGCATAGCGGTATGCATAATCGTATGCAGCGATGGTGAGTATAGGGTATTTCCAGTGCTCAAACTCACCTACAAGTACATCAAGCGCCTTTTTGTTCGTCATATGTTTCATCTTTACCGCACGATGTCTGTTTGCAAGCTTTCTCTTGTCCTATAAGTACAAAACCTTCATTAGTAAGTGTGAACCTTTAAAAGCATCAATCAGTGAGAAATAGGCTTACCATAAAATCCTCATTGACCAAGTGTCCGAGTAACTACTCATACTAGTCAAGGCGATGGTTAACCTCCCCGCAAGGATAGGGCCCTCATTATCCTTCTCATACTTATAGATCCACTCGTGTATGGTGTGCATCTAATGATGGTGGCACTCAATTCCCTTTTTTACAATCCACTTACACATACCTTAAGAGTCATAGTCGGTATACTAGATCATCTGTATTCACAATTGTAAGAAAAAATTGTAAGTATGTTAATATTTGCAAAAAAAAAATGTTAAGAAAAGTAGATCACTTACACTGAGTGAGCTGAATAAATTCTCTCGCTCAACTTCAATGAGCATGTTATAACTCTTTGCCTTCATCGAGGCATGCACATGTACCACAACCCGATGTCATCCACAATGTACTTCGTGTCCAGACACACATGTTTACCCATGGAAACGTCTCATGTAAGCTTCGTATGCCTCCTGCAAAGCTTCTCGATTATGGAGTTCAAGCCTAAGACGTCCATCTTCATCTCTACATTCAGAGTTCGGTTGTGTCAGTGAGGCGAACATTACGAATCTTAGATGCAAATCGTGGATGTTTCCTGTTAAACTCCTTGTAGGCTTCACTATCAATTGGATGGTGTAAAAAGTTTGGGCCACTTATGTTCTTTTTTCTATACCATCATATTTTCTCAACGGTGTGTGCAAAATTGAACAACTTCTGGAATTGAGGAATTAATGAGAACAACTTTTCTTAAGAATATGTTCATTGTACTTACCGTTACTATTTTCTCATGTTGTTTCGCCCCATACCAGAAAATTATTACAAATCTTTCCACCTCCATAGAGTAAATAACATTTGAAATAGCAAGCCTAATTGATCTTACAATTCATTCTCATACTCTCTAGCCCTTATTTCGCTTCTTTCAACCTTACTGGTCATGGGTACTTTCAGGGAAATATTCTTATAAGCTTGACAAAAGTTTCTAAAAACTCCATTCGACATGCTATGACGTTCTTTCAGAGACATCAAATCTAAAATAGTGCTTAATTTTATTGTACTTAACAATGTTGTTAACATCTTAACATTATGGCCCCGAGAGGTTGGATGAGGACATTATGGACAACTCAAGTCACGAGCCAAAGAATGGTAGGGATGGACAATTAATGAAGGATCACCAGTTGGATAAATCAGCCTCGGAAGTGGAAGTAAAGTCGTTGACTCTGAAGCAACCATATCAGCAAATTTAAGGTTTCCAAAAAAGAAAAAAAAAGGGAGGGAAAAAATTATCAAAAGCAGCCAAGTTTCAAGCAGCTCTACAAATTCAGTATCGGAGGAAACCCTTGTCTCTCAAACTTATGGTATTGATTCAAGATCTTTTGAAGATACTTTGGCACATTGCAAGAAATCAGGTTTTAATACCAATGGGAGAGATGAACTGCTAAGAGATCACCTAAATTCTTTAAAGGATATGCTTGAAGACTGGCAAAATGAAAGAGACTTTGAGGACGGAGGGAGTGATGATGATGATCCTGCTTTTAAAGGGGGTTGATCCTCCTCCCTGACCTGTTTCATGAGCTTAATTGGTCCTTTGCCAAGCTTGGTTCCTGTGTTTCTAAGTCATTTTGTTCTGATTTTTCAGTTGGCTCGCAAGGAACAGTGTGTGCTTCATTTTTTCTACAGTTGTGACCTGGGAGAGGCTCCTATGGAAGATCCAGCCATCGTCATATTATGTTATCAAAGATAAGGATGGAGTCAGTATCAATTTCTCAGTTTTTATTTGGGTTAGTTCTCCTTTTTTGTGTTGTAGGAAGTTTTTGTTTTCTTCTAGTTGATAACAAGTTGGTTTTGTCCTGTTTTTGGGAAGTTTGTATTGTTTGTTCGATGTCTGCAGATTATGCAGCCCTTTTGTTTCCTTTTCTTTGTAAACAAGAGGTTTACAAAACCTCGCTGAATAAAAAATAAACATCTTAGCATTATGATGAACTTGATATCCATAACTGTCCATGGGAAAATTTATGCACATGCGCTGCATTGTTCACATATTAAAGTTGATTATACAAGATGGGATAGAAAGATAGGAAAATTTGTAGAAAGAATAAGGATCGTTGTTAGATTCATGGGTTAATTATTTTGGACTACCCTGAATTTTACACGATTATGGAAAATATACCCTGAAGTATATTTTTTAACGAATGACTACCCAAACCTATCATGTCTTAACAACATCTAACTTTCCATCCGTTTACTTTTCACTTTTTTCAGAAAAAAATACCCATAATGTTACAACCCTAAATCTCTATCCAAACATAAATCGAACCCCAAATTCACCCTTATTTTTTCATATTTTAAACTAAAAATTATATTATTCTCGAAATCATACCCTAATATATTTAAACAATATTATTATCTTTTAAAATCAGATTTTGAAAAATAAACAATAGATATGAAAATTTTAATTTTAATTGTGAACTAACTTAATTTTTTTATGATAAAACAAAATTATTTTGAAAAATTGAATTATACTTTCGAAAAATTAGAATTACTAAAATAAATCAGAAATGTTTTTTTCTTGATAAATCTGAAATATATATTTTTATTTGTTTTTTTTCTGATAAATCTAAAATGTATTTTTATGTTTTTTTTCCTGATAAATGGTAAATATTTTAGATTGTTTTTTATTATTAAATGTTATTAATTTTTTATTTGTTTATTATCAAATTTGAATAATTAAATATTTAAAATTAGGAAAGAAAAATAAATGAAAAAACAATTAAAAAATCATTATCTTCTTCGAGTGGTTTGAACCTAGATCTGGTCGCCTCCCTTTGTCGGACCGTCCAAATTCCAGATTTCCTGACCGTCGTCGCCTCCCTTGTCGTGTTCTTCGTACGCCTAAAACAGAGAGCTCATATGGTTCGTGGTGAGTAGCCATAGCAGATCTGATTCATGAGCGTGTTTCACGACGTTGGAGAAGAAAGTCGCTCTGGTGAGAAGAAGGAAGAAGAAAGTGCATATCTACATCTTTCACAAGATGGAGATGAAGATGGAGAGAGATCTCGTGGTGAACTTGAAGAGAGACCAGGAGTTGCGAGGAGGATGGGGTTGTTCGTAATCTCATATCTGCTCAGACATGGTATTTGGTTTGGATTCTAAAAGGGATATAAGATATGGTAAGATATGGTCTTTGATTGTGATTCTAAAAAGGGATAGAACACAATATATGGTGATATGGCAAGATTTATAATCATATACAATATGATTGTTGAGGCAGAACGTCATACATTTAAAGGTTTCATAGAACAAATAGATGAAGATGAGTCAACCGAACCAAGATCCAGGTCAAAATACCTCATCCTTGCCCATATCATACTAGCAAATAACGACATGATCCACAATCAACATGTTCAAAACGTACGCAAAGATATCTCATCGAACACGTTTGGAATATGTTTGGCGGTCAAGATTGATTATTTGTCATTTATTTCTTTATTACGAAATTTCTACTTTTCAAATTGTCGTACGGTACTTCTTAATGTAATATCATTTCCTTTTAATATATTCAGATTCTATAAGTTAATTATCTTTTTGTTATTATTTTTTGTATTAGCTCCACCTTTCAGCCTACACTGATCTAATGGACTACAAATAAAATTGTTTCAAAGAAAATGTTTTCTCATTTCAACCTCATTCATCCCCGTCTCTTAGAGATTTAAACTTGGCAACACTGGGTAAGACAGCGTGGAAAAGAGACAAGAGTATGGTTAATAACATGTTGAAAACCATATATTTTCCTCGGATTCCCATTTTAGAAACCGGATTAGGGGCTATGATTTTTGGTTCAACTACCCCAATTTTTAATATTCCTTGGTTGAGTGGGGGTGACCTGTTCATGTAGTCTCCAAGCATCATTAATCAAAATGTTTCTAGCCTCATGGTCAGGATCAAGGATTTGGGACGTGAAGCTTTTCAGGACATTTTAAATCGGTGTTACCTCTTTGGCAGTTCGTGGAGAATTAAAACGTTGGGAATTTTCTTTCAGGGGCAGTCTCTAGTTGTTTAACTACTAACCCTAGTGTCTGTACATTTATATTTATATTAGAAGTACCTGTATTTTTGTAACACTGAGTTATCAGATCCTACTTTGAACGTTCGCATGTCAGTTATTTTCTAACGAATTACATCTGATTCAGTACACACTCATTTGATTTCACTCGTTTCTGATAGGTACAAATTTACTTCACCATTGCACGTCGTACTTTGATCTTAACAAACATGGATACAAAGATCGAACGTTCATGCTAATAAATGGTAACAGCAATCGTCCGTTTCAACACAACACCAGAGCTACTGCCAGATTCACAACAAACATAAAAGGTACGGAAATATTCAACAGAACAAGAGGATAAAAGAAAGCAGCTTCTACTCGGAAATGGCAGGACTTGATTCATTGCCGAACACCTTGGCAATCCTCTGTGTGGGGACCAAAGGCAGAAAGGAGGAGACTCTGTAGCCCTTCTCAGCCGTGCTGCGCACTGTGTCATTGTACTTCTCACTGTAGTAGGCTGCAGTTGGCACAACCACTTGAGCCACTTGGGGGAACAGAGGAAGCTTGTTGAGCTTGTGCCATGCTGAGACAGCAGTTTGTTCGGCTATCGGCTCCCCTTTTTTGTGGAGCGCCTTTTTAGATGGTTTGTACCGTGTGGA
>JAYMSV010003120.1:0-10243 GCA_036897745.1 Erodium moschatum | reverse complement strand
AACGCTACAGTGACGCTATAGTAAATCTGTAGTAAAAAACATCAGATTTTTCTTCCCATTTAAAATGTCTGAACTGCATTTAAAATTATATTTATTTACATCTATGCCATTAATTAGATGTTTAATCTCATTCATCCATTTATTCTAATCCTATAACCATATTTAGTCCCTAGTTTCTATTAAATCATTCATTTTTAATAGATAGTGTCCAACAATCGCCATATATGATCCCTTGATGTACATGCTCTTATAAGCTGACGCAGGACAATACAAAAATAGGTACACCTAAGATACCTTGTTTCTAGTAATTATCTTTATTGGAGACAAGACGTGACCTGGAATTTTTATGCTAAAAGTATTATACCCGACCCAAATTCGATCGGGTCAATATCATCGGTAGGTTCATGTTGCAGAAAGACATCCGAAATTGGATCAAATTACGAGTTCACCCTCCAACCTCTGGATGGTGTCGAGCCTATTTGCCAAACTCGCCTTCCCTCTCGCGCTCAATTCTCCCCCTCCCTTTCCCTCCTTTCTCTCTCTCTTCTCCGCCTCCTGCAGATTTTGGAAGATCAATCCACATTGTCGCTAATTTGGGGACCGATCAACGCATGATCGCACCTGCATTTGCTTCCATTTGTTGTTTTCCAGACGAATTTGGCAGCTTCATATGTGCGCATTTTGATTTTTCGTCTGAATCTGTGTATGTTCTTATCGTTTCCTTGTTCCTGAATTGTTTCATTTCTTAAATTTGATCAGCTGCTTTCACGTGTCCTTCAATGCCGTCGTAATAGAAACAGCTAATAATCTTTTCTGTGTTTTTGTTGTTGTGACGAAATGCTTGTAGCTATGGTTTATTGTGATTTTTGGCTCTCTTTTAGGGCTCTAGTTTAACCCATTTGCCGGCATTTATGCAAATAAGCTTCCTGATAATTCTGGTGATTTCCCCCCTAAACTTTGTAGGTAGTTGAAGGTGAAATCAATTTGCATGACTAATTGCCACTTTGAAACAACAATATAATGGAAGAGGAAGAAACAAGACGTCTTGGGGACATTCCTGGAGATGGTTCATTTATTAACGAAACAGCTAGTGGTACAGAGGGAGGGGAAGGAACAACTCATGGGAAAGATATTAGTTTTACTGGTAGTGATGAAGCCTACATATATAGGGACGATGTAGCCTCACAAGGAGTTGATCATGTAACTAAAGTTATGGAGGAAAGCAAATTTGATTCAATTTCTTTGGAAGATGAGCAGAAGACTGTATATCATCCTCCCCGTATTAAGGTCCGTCCAAATCATTCGTCAGGATACGCACATGGTGAAATAAGACCCTCCCAATTTACCAACTATAGCTATTCCCCATTTTCTCACGATCCCTCCCTCTTCACCCCAGCTCATGCCATCTTGAAGTCTCCCTCAACTGCTAGTATTGATTCTACCTTTTATGGGGGTGCTGGGTACTCTCCAATGTGTGGCTCACCACAAAACCCTAGGCCAAAAGCTGTTATGCCAAATTTGTCTCCAGAGTTACTGCATTTAGTGGATTCTGCAATTATGGGGAAGATAGAAAGCTTGGTCAAATTAAAAAACATGGTAAGTATCCCCGAGAATTTTGGACATGGATATGAAATCGACGGCGTTGCTTTCCTGATTGTTGATTCACTCCTTGCTACAATGGGTGGTGTTGAAAGTTTTGAGGATGATGATAGTAACAGGCCTCCTAGTAAGATGATGAGCTCTCGGGCAGCCGTTGTTGCAGCTGAGCTTATCCCTTCCCTTCCTTGGACGGGTGACAGTGATTTTTTTATGTCCCCACGGACTCGGATGGTTAGGGGATTGCTGGTAATATTACGGGCCTGCACAAGAAACAGGTCGATGTGCTCTATGGCTGGTCTTTTAGGAGTTCTCTTGGGGTCTGCTGAGAAGATTTTTAGTCAGGATGTTGGTTCAACTGAACAGATGGGATGGGATGGAACTCCTTTGTGTTACTGCATCCAATACTTAGCAGGGCATTCACTAAGTGTTAATCATTTGCGCAGACTGTTTCATGTCATTACAAGAACATTTACCACTGTATGGGCAACACATTTAATGCTTGCACTAGAGAGAGCAGTTTGTGGGAGAGAGTCAAGGGGACCCGCATGTACGTTTGAGTTTGATGGTGAGACTTCTGGTTTGCTTGGTCCAGGGGAGAATTATTGGCCATTCGGCAATGGGTATTCATTTGCAACATGGATTTACATCGAATCATTTGCCGATACCGTAAATGCAGCAACTGTTGCAGCAGCCATTGCAACTGCTGCATCCAATTCGGGAGAATCATCAGCTGTGTCAGGTGCAGCTGCAGCCAATGCACTAGCCGGTGAAGGCAGTGTTGACATGCCACGGCTTTTCAGTTTCATAGCTGCTGATAATCAGGGTGTAGAGGCTTACTTTCATGCACAGTTTTTGGTGGTGGAAAGTGGCAGTGGGAAGGGAAAAAAGGCTTCTGTGCACTTTACCCATGCCTTCAAGCCCCAGTGCTGGTATTTTATTGGTTTGGAGCACACTTGCAAGCAAGGGCTGCTTGGAAAAGCAGAGAGTGAGCTGAGATTATATATTGATGGCTCCTTGTATGAAAGTCGTCCTTTTGAGTTGGCTCGGATTTCCAAGCCACTTGCGTTTTGCTGCATTGGGACAAATCCTCCTCCTAAAATGCCAGGTTTACAGCACCGTCTGCGTCAGTGCCCTTTGTTTGCTGAGATGGGTCCTGTGTACATCTTTAAGGAATCCATTGGCCCAGAAAGAATGGCAAGGTTAGCTGCTAGAGGAGGAGATGTGCTACCTTCTTTTGGTCATGGGGCAGGCCTTCCGTGGCTCTCGACAAATGAGCATGTGCAAACTATGACAGAGGAAAGCACACTTTTGGATGCAGATATTGGAGAATGCATTCACCTTCTTTATCACCCCAGTTTGCTAAGTGGGCGGTCCTGTCAAGATGCTTCCCCTTGTGGCGCTACAGGTGTTGAATAATTTTTCTGAAGTCACATGTCAACACCTATTGATGAATTATCATTACTGACTTGTTGGGCTCTGATAAGTAGGTTTCAAAATGCATGTGCATGTACACATAATTCACCTCTAGTAAAATATTTTATATCAAATGATTTTGCTCCTTTTTACTCAGTATTACCTTCCCTTGAAATTCTCACAAACTTAGGTAATAGAATGAATGGAATAGGGGACTCTCTTTGCGCTCTTTGCTTTTCATTTTATACATCTCTTTCTTAATAATTGTTAGCGCGCTGATTACTTTTGGCAATTATCCTCAGCTCCTCCACACCCATGTTTTAACCTCCTTGTGGAATATAATGAACTTTGAAATTACTATCATCTTAACTTTTAACCATATGTAGCAATGCTGATGTATAATCATTGAATGTATGATAAAGTATCAGCAGATGGATTCAAAAAATTTTCCCCAGAGTATATCTGGTTGAATAGATGGGGGATATATAGTTTCCTTAATGCTTGAGTAATTCGATATCTCCCTAGCTCACCATGTACTCCATAACTGTTATTATTCAGGCGCACTTCGACGTCCGGCCGATGTTCTTGGCCAAGTTCGTGTTGCAACACGAATGCGACCAGTGGAGACTTTTTGGGCTTTGACGTATGGAGGTCCCATGTCCTTACTTCCTCTTGCAGTAACAAATGTTAATAAGGATAGCTTGGAACCAGAACAAGGAAGTCTTCCTTTGTCCTTGGCCACAGCTGTTCTTGCTGCTCCAATATTTCGAATTATTTCCATAGCTATTCAAAACCCTAGGAATAATGAAGAGTTGTGCCGTGCTAGAGGGCCTGAACTTTTGTCAAGGGTCTTAAACTATCTCCTCCTAAATTTGTCTTCACTTGATGTTGGGACGCATGAGGGAGTAGACGATGAAGAACTCGTTGCAGCTGTTGTTTCCCTGTGTCAATCTGAGAAAAAAAATCATTCACTCAAAGTGCATCTTTTCCGCATGCTGCTATTGGATTTGAAAATTTGGAGCTTGTGCAGCTATGGGCTTCAAAAGAAGCTTCTATCATCACTTGCAGACATGGTCTTCACAGAATCCTTAGCAATGCGAGATGCAAATGCTATTCAGATGCTTCTTGATGGTTGCAGAAAATGCTATTGGACAATTCGTGAAAAAGATTCAATGAATTCATTTTGCTTAAAGAATGCAACACGTCCAGTGGGTGAGGTGAATGCTTTAGTTGATGAACTATTAGTGGTTATTGAACTTCTTGTTGGATCAGCCCCTCCTTCATTTGCTGCAACTGATGTTCATTGTTTGCTTGCCTTCATAGTTGATTGCCCACAACACGGTCAGGTAAAGTTTTTGTTTCGAGTATAGTGATTTATTTTTTAACTCACTCATACATGGACATATTCCTGGTGCTACTCCCTTTATTTTTCCTTCATTGAATTTAGGTTAATCACCAAAACCTACCCTAAATATTGTCCATGGCCGAAAACATACCTTATTTTTTGTCCACGCTTTTAAGGCGCACAAAGTATTGTCCACCGTCGTCTGTTAGAAAAAAAGTAATTACCCACAAACTATTGGATGCATTATAAATTTCCCACAAATCTATTGACTGCATTATGAATTGCCCTCAAATCTACTGCAAAATGACGAGTGTTTCAGAAATAGTAAGCCAAAGCTGTAATCCCCTTTTTTCTAACAGACGACGGTGGACAATACTTTGTGCTCCTTAAAAGCTTGGACAAAAGATAAGCTCTTTTTTCGCCGTGGACAATACTTTAGGGTAGGTTTTGGCAATTAACCCTTGAATTTATTTTTGCATATTAGTTTTATTTTCTCGATTGCTGGTGTATGGCATTGATGTGAAATATGCATGTTCTTAGGGTGTAGTGTGAAATTTGAGTATATTATTGATTGTTGAAACCACACAAACATGCAATATGTTCTTTCCCTCACCAGACTATGTTCTTTGCAGTTCTGCTTTGATGCTTTCAATTTTGTATGGGATAAGATTAGTCAGTTGTCTTTTGTTCTTATGGATTCCATGTGGCTAATACATGTTGAATTCTAAACAGCATTGTTTTAATGTCTTCTCCCAGGTTGCAAGGATGTTACATCTGATCCACAGACTAGTTATACAGCCCAACACATCAAGAGCTCAAACATTTGTAGATGCATTCCTAGCTGGTGGTGGTTTAGAAACACTTCTTGTCCTCCTGCAGCGGGAAGCAAGAGGTGGTAATTCTCTTCACAAGTATACTGCAAAGAGTGACCTTAATAAATCTGTCCTGAAGCCCGGACTAGATTCTGGGAGTACTGGTGTGCAGAAAAGTTCATATGATGATTCAGGATCTCTATTAAATGAGCAAAGGAAATATTCTGAAACTCAGTCTTTTGACATTTGTAACAGCCCTTTTACTCCTTCAAGGGGTTGTGGCAGCCCTTTTACTCCTTCAAGGGGTGGGAATATACGAAGGATGTCATCTGCTGAAGAAAATCTCTTTGATAGGAACTTAGGTGGCATATCATTTTCAATTAGCGCTGACAATGCAAGGAATAATTGTTACAATGTTGAAAACGCTGATGGGATTGTTGTTGGTATCATTGGGCTGTTAAGTGCTTTAGTGTCAGCAGGGCATTTAAAAGTTGGTTCACATGTTTCTTCAGATATAACAAACAGCCTTTACAGTAGTGGACTGTCTGAGGGAGGAGGTACCATGTTTGATGATAAGGTTTCACTACTTCTTTTTGCTTTACAGAAGGTTTTTCGAGCAGCGCCAAATCGACTTATGACCATCAATGTGCACACAGCTTTATTAGGAGCCTCGGTATGAGAACTGTTGTTATTCATTTCTTCTGATTTGTGTAGCATTAAAAAGTTATTGCCATTACAAAAAAGGAAACTACAAATGTGTTCTTCTATTTTATTTTGGGGTTAAGGTAACTAGAGTTGATAATTAGTTTTTTGCTTTTACATTGATATATTGCGAAACCTTGTATTGCAGAAAAAAAAACTTTTTTTGGATGACATAACTTTTAAAGTGTTTCACTTTCCACATTTTAGTTGAGCCTCATTACTTGTCGATGTGTTCCTAGAATTATTTTGTCTGCTGAGTGTTTATTCTTTTTCCTATGTGCGTGGGCATGATAAGAAGAATTTCATTCAAATATATAAAAAAAACCAAGGAACTTCTGCTGAGTAGTTCATGCTTTTGAGTGGAGATATAGTTTATTCTTCACATCATTCTGCTTTACCGAGGATAATTTTTGGTAAAATATTAGGTTTTCTTTTGTGATTTGTTACTTATATTCAATTATCTGATACTGTTTTGAACATATTATGGAAAGGCACTTATTCTTTCTTTCCGGATATACTTTGTGATAAACAAGGAAGAATCATGTACATATCTTTTTATAAGGAGAATCCAACTTATATATGTACATATTTTTCATTTTTTTGTTTGTTTCAGGTAAATGCTTCTTCTACTGATGATGTGCTGAACCTCTATCATCCTGGTCGTTGCTTTGAACATTTGGAACTTCTTTTGGTTCTTTTGCGGTCACTTCCATATGCACCAAGGGATTTGCAAATGAGAAGTTTACAGGTAAGGTTTTCATAGTTTCCATGTTTTATTATGTGCGTTGCATGTGCAAGTGTTGTTTGAAAGTTTCTCCTCCCAGCATTTATTCTATGAAAGTTTCTGTCTATGTGTATTACATAACCTCACAAATACATACATATACATGACTGTTTTTCTACTTGTAAATGTTCCTTAGCTAGTGTTGAAACAGAATAGAATAGTAGATGAGACCTTTTCAAAATGATATTTGGTAAAAAATGGTCACCTTCAGAAGCTCATTTATAGGCTGCATTTGGCATTGCTACGCAATACATTTCTATTGCAGTCATAGTAAACATTTTACGGCCTTGTACCAATTTGGTTTTCTTGCAATAGGTGGTCCTAAATATTCTGTTTTAGTTTCTAAACTTCTGCTTTAATATGATTTCAGGATCTTCTGTTTTTGGCTTGCAGTCATCCTGAAAATAGAAGGAGACTTACTAATATGGAGGAATGGCCTGAGTGGATTCTGGAGATACTTATATCTAACCACGAGGTTCTCTCTCTCCATCTATATAAAATGATTGACTACAATTTATTTATTTATCTATCTCGGTGTATAAATATGCTGATATAAAAAGGCTCGGTATTTGACAAACAGAGAAAAAGTAGCTACATGGAAGAATTAAACCCTAACATTTTAGTTGTGTACACATACTAGATATGTGATCAGTGATCATATTATTGCTTAATAAACTACATTGGGGCCTCCACTTATAAGCTTGAGCTTTTAGATGGGTCATGTGGGAGATTGGATCTGGACCAGCATCCCCGGGCCAACACCCCATCTATTGTTCCACGTGCATAGTCCTATATAAGAGCTTCTACCTATAAGATTGAGCTTTTAGATGAATTGGGCTTTAACATTATACAAGATGATGGGTTGAACCCTCAAGATAGTTTATTAAGCTGTGACATGATCCACATGGTTCGATGTGAGACGCTAACATGTTCGATGGAAATGAATGTAATGAGGGCGATGCTATCTGGAAGGAAATAGAATGGCATTCTGAATGGAATCGCATGCAAACTGAGCATTCTTTTATTGTGCCTAGTTTAACTTTGGAATGTAATCAAATTTAAAACATTTCCAAAAATATCTTAATCACCAAAAAGTTCTGGGTTTCTTATTTTTAGTCATTTAATCATGAATTAAACGCCCTTCAAACTTGACTTAATTTTACTAGTTTTGTTATCATTAAATTCATTTTGATCCAAATAGTTAACTCCATCTAGTTTTTGTGTGAGAGATCTCATATAGCCTTGTTGAAGAAAAATGTTGCTCAAGATTTGTTTTGATTTTCCATACTAAAACATGAAAACAAAGCCAAGTTTCCATCAATGGTTTAAGCAAGCCCTTTAAGGGTGTATGAAATATGGTGTTTTGGTCTATGTTTCTATGGGTTTCAGCAGGTGTTAAATAATGATAAAAAAGCATCAGCGATTGAACTAAGACAAATGAAGGTTTTATGAAATTTGTTTTAGGAAACATGTAATGAAGGGAAAGGCAAGAGAAGAATACAATGTTGTAGGCTCTTACCTATTTTATTAATGGAATTTCCTTAAGACTTAACAATCTGACAAATTATAATATTCCAGTTGCTGCTGGCCGCAAGGGATAGCAGTTGGGTTTCTCCCATGGAAATATCCACATTTTTGGTTCTGAGATGCATATATTTGTGAACTGGTCTTTTGAGTGTTAAACAGTTGTTGAAAAGATGTTTTCTTACCATTTTGGTTATTCGCCTCATGTTTAGGTATAAATGAAACATGAAAGATGAGGTTTAGTTATTATCAAGATATGTTCAGTAGAAATGTGCCAACTCCTTCAGATAACCATATAGTGTTACTTGGTTATGCAGACAGGTGCTAGTAAACCATCAAAGTCAACGAGCATAGGAGACATAGAAGATCTCATACACAATTTCCTGATCATCATGTTAGAGCATTCAATGCGCCAGAAGGATGGATGGAAGGTTGGTTCATCTGTTAATTTATTTGTTTTTCCACATTTACACCTTTTCTCCTGTAAAAAATTCGATTTGGTAGAGGAAATCCCGTGTTCAGTTGACGTACAGGCTTATTACTTCTAAGTTCTAACTCAGTGCTTATCTTACCTATGTTATACCTGTAGTTCTTTCAAACCATGATAGTCTTGCATTAATTGGAGTTTCTTCTTAGTGTGATCAGTTTCATTTATATCCTTTGGTTATTACTTCTCTACAGGATATTGAAGCTACAATTCATTGTGCAGAATGGCTTTCTATTGTCGGCGGATCTAGCACAGGAGACCAAAGAGTCAGGTATGCTCTCTATCTGGTATCATTGTATTATTTCCGCATTTGCCATCTTTGTTAGTCGTGACATTTTATCATCTTATTATGCGTTAAAAGGAACGATTGAGTAAATATCAACTATCAGCAATCTTTGCTCTTCTTGTGGTAACATTATGCACATTACTTTACCATGACTTTTCCTGACTTTCTAATTAATTGCTGTCATGTTCCGAAGACGTGAAGAAGCATTGCCTATATTCAAAAGAAGGCTCCTGGGTGACTTGCTGGCCTTTGCAGACAGAGAACTGCAGGTTCAGGTAACGTTTCATGCTACTGGTTTACGCGTGTCTCTTGAAACTTTGTAACATTCTTTTGTTTTGATAACTGCTTTATCTATATTTATAGTTGTTGTTCTAAAGGTTTTTGTTGGTATCAGCTATTGATTTAATTGTACAATGTGGTAATTTCTAGTGATACCTACATTTTCCTTTTCTTTTGTCCCAGACTCAAGTTATTGCTGCCGCTGCTGCTGTGGTTGCAGCTGAGGGTTTATCACCAAAAGATTCCAAGGCCGAAGCAGAGAATGCTGCTCAGCTATCTGTCTTTCTAGTTGAGAATGCAATTGTTATTTTGATGCTTGTTGAAGATCATCTACGTCTACAGAGCAAATTAGTTTGTGCTTCACATTTTGCGGAAGATTCTGCATCTACTCTTTCTTTTGCAGCTCCAATGAGCCCAACTTCATCACGAGCTGGAGAATCCATAGATGCTTTTGATGATCGCAGATCTGGTGATACAGGCGGAGTCCCTCTTGATGTATGTATGCGGCTAACTTAAGAATATATTTCCAAATTCCATATACTTGTTTGTTGGCATGCTTTACAGGGTAGGCCATGATTCAATTGATCGTGAAAACATTAACTCTCCCTAAGTGAAAGAATGCAAACTTAATAACATACACAACTTGGGGTCATTATTTTTGTGTTCACATATGTAGGCGACCCCAGTTTTATTTGGGAAATAACTTGGGGTTGTTGTTGCTGTATTCATGGAGGATGACTTGTGTTGGTGATAGCCACTTTGGCCTTTCAAATTGAGAGTTTAATATCTTCTAGTGATTATTTTGCATAAAATACCCCCTCTTATTTCCCTACGGAATTTATGATCAAGTTTTCAAGCAGGTCCTTGCTGCAATGGCTGATGCAAATGGGCAAATTTCTGCTGCAGTGATGGAGCGTCTCACTGCAGCTGCAGCAGCTGAGCCGTATGAATCTGTTTCCTGTGCTTTTGTGTCATATGGTAGCTGTGCCCAGGATTTAGCTGAGGGGTGGAA
>JAYMSV010003119.1:0-10244 GCA_036897745.1 Erodium moschatum | reverse complement strand
GCGGTTGCTGAACGGAAGACGTTTTATTAGGGAGGAAGAGGGGTCGACGGGGGGACCGATGGTGTCGACATGGGGCTGGGGACTTGCGGCTGGTGATCGAAAATGAAAGCATAAATGCGAAATTACCCTAAAGGGGGTAGACGTAAAAGCCATAAAGGTCGATAGTTTAGAGGTTGTTACAATCTCAGTCGTGAGTTTTACCGATCCAAATCAAATTTCAATTTCTTTTGTAGAAAATTTATTTACATATATTTTAATTAACTGATATATATAAAAGGGCACTATTTATTAAAAATCAATAATTTAATACAAACAAGTGACTATCTATACCATAGGATAAGGGTAAATAAATGAATGAGATTAAACATCTCATTAATGACATAAATGTAAATAAATAAAAACTTTAAATGTATTATAGACATTTTAAATGGAAAGATAAAATTCCCCCTCGATTAGGATTCTCGGTTCCATCTCTCTCTCGCACACCTAGCCCGGTCTCCCATGACGCCGCTTGTACCTGTCACCGCCCACGCCCTCCATCCACGTGGTCATGCTGTCCCCGAACCCTCCTGCACCCCTACTCCCTCTATGGCTATTCAACATCGGGAAACGTTGTCCAAACCCTTAGTGGGGTTCATAACCCGACCAAAGAGGAAATCCTAATGTCCCTCACCAATCCCTCTCTCACCTTTAACCATGGCCGCTCTGGCCAATATGGTATCATGCCACCATCTATCAGGGATTTCTCCAAACTCAGGCACGATAGAGGCTGATCTATCGCCCCCCTCGAGACCCTTCTTTCTCTTCAAGGGAGTTTTGGCGCTTTGTCCATGAAAGAGGAGGAAGACCGAGTCACGTTAGATATTAGAGGACGAGGTAACACAAAATCTCCTACCTAAACATGAGAGTATTTTGTTTATCTCCGAAACCACTCAAGCCACGGAGGAGCACCCAGGCCCGGGCGTGGGTACAGAAAAATGGAGCAACCTCAGGTCCCGTCCATCTAGCACTGCTTTATTGGCGCTTCCCCCGACCCTAAAGAAGAGGGGTCTAGATGACACCCTCCCTAGTAATATTGATGAGCTTGGGGGCCGAAGCGACGAGATCTGTGGAGCAGCCTCGCCAGGCCCAATAAGCGACTGGGCATTTGGTGGGGTGTGTCAGAGGAAGCACACCCCGTCCAATCGGGATCAGGCACAACTCGATCCCAAGCCTCCTTATTTTCCTAGTGACTTTCTCGGACGCCTGGCATCACCCTCACTTCCCCCCAAGGGTCTCGTTCGAGGGACCAGCGTGTTCAGCAGACAACACATACCGGTCCGAGTCGAGGTAGGAAAAGTCCAAGCCAGAGTAGCAGTGTGCCTTCATCGCCAAAGAGATCCACCCCCTCCAAATCGCCTAGATTAACCATGTATCTTTGTCAAAGGGCTAGCCTCTGGGGTCTACCCAAGGCCATGTCTCGCACGTCCCATGTCTCGTTAATCAGTTTGTTTCCCTCGATCGTTAATTCTAATAAAATTCTCGCTTATATGCTAAAAACATGGAAAGATAGAATTTGATGTTTTTACTGCACAATTACTATATCAAATCAAGTGTTTCACTCAATTGAACTAAATGTTTCATATGCTATTTTCAGATCCGATCAATTCATTTGGTTGAATTGGATTTACATTTCTTGTCTTCAATTTTATTTTGGTAAAATTTCGTTTTATTGAATTATGTGTTTCATTTTATTTGAATTATTCATTTTGGTGTTGTTACAATTAAATGAAAACGATATTTCATTTGCCACACTTGATTTTGAACAAACTTATAACTATGAATATGATGTTTCGTCTTATTCTTTTTAATGTTTTTTCACTAAACATACACAAAACCTGGATCACATAATTACTGAATCAAACATGTATTTACCATAAAATCAAAATAAAATTAATCATTTAACCTAAAATGCTTCTTTAACATAAAATTAATCTAATGAAACAACATGAATTTATCTAATTAAACATTAATATTGAACAAATGAAACATTGGTACTAAGACATAAATCCTAATGCAAACAGTAATACTGATCAAATGAAACATACAAAGCAAAAACCAGTCATTGTACACCTTTTTTTTTATCAACGAGGTTTTATAATCCATCAGCTCAAAAATTTAGGAACTGAGGATGGGGCAAATGCAGCCTGAATACACCGCTCAAATATAAGAGCTAAACACCCATAAATAAGGGGTGATGAAATCCTAATACACAGGAAATGGGTTATTGAAATAAGAATGCAATACAAACAATGACACTTTAGGGGTCTAATGAAGCAACAGAACCGGCAGTTTTGCAGCTGATTTCCTGTAACAAGACAAAGACTCTCTGATCCATTCAATTACTGAGAATTTAAGCTTTCTACCATCTATTGCTTTGATTGCTGCAAATAAGTTATATTGGATCTTCCTGAACACCTTATCCCAATCAACAACAACTGAATTCAAAATCAAATCGTTTCTTGCGAGCCAAGTTTCCCACAAAAATGACCATGCATTACCAATCCAAAACCGGCTTGTAGACTGAGGAGCCAGGCCTTTCCATGAGGCAAATAAGTCACCAATCTCTTATGGTATTACCCAGGATAATCAGTACACAAAAGAAACAAGTCCTAACAAAATATGCAAAAACAAAGGTTGAATAGGTTTACAACAATAATCGTGCACCAAGAACATGAAAATCTACTCACCAAAGGAGATCCAAAGTAAATTCATCAACGTTTCTCGATATCTACGCATTAAAACACATAACAACACAAATGACGGGTCATTTACCTTAATTTGGGCCAAAACACATACTACACAAAAATCCATTACAGAGAAACAAGATATACACGTTCTAACTTTGTTGAGTCAAGAACGGGTTCACAATTCCTAAGGTTCAAATATAAAACAACGAACTTTCATTTGCAAAGAAACACCTGTGACTTGGCCATCTTCAACATCAGGTTCACTATCTTTATGTATTTGTCAATGAAGTGCGACTTCGCAGGACCCGATGTTTCATTTCCTTGGATCAAGTGTCTCATTTCCCAATAAGTAGTGTTTCATTTCCATGAATCAAGTAGTGTACAAGTGGTAAGTGATTTGCAGCAAGAAGTAATCATTTAGCAGAAGAGCACACAACTTCTAATGCTTTTATCGCTTCAGTTAATATGTTTTGAACTACACATTATAAAATTAATCAAATCAAGGGATTGAAACATCTTAATTCAATATCAGTCCCACTCATTCTGATTCGAACTAATAAAATTAGTAATCAATTGCATCCAAATCAAGGAATGCACACTTTAGTTTCATATCAAATAATATAAATTAAAAGCAACATCACATATCCCAAAAACTCACTTGTACATAACGTCGAACATGTGTTGAACTATCTTCTTCAAATTATCATCAATGAAGGGTGCATTTGCAAAATAGCCTTAATTATAAATTTTCTTTATTCTCTACCCTCTTCTCAATAATTGTTTGTTTCATAGTCTTCTCCTTTAATGAAACTTATATTATTTCCTCATTGCCCTTTTGACTATTTTGCGAAAAGTTCACTTTCCTCCTTCTTTCCCCAACATTCCAAAAAAGGAAATCTTCCTCCACCTTCTGTCCCATGCACCAATCACTCCCCCGTTCGTCGTCCGACCCTACTTGTCGT
This sequence comes from Erodium moschatum, assembly GCA_036897745.1. Classification (NCBI taxonomy): domain Eukaryota; kingdom Viridiplantae; phylum Streptophyta; class Magnoliopsida; order Geraniales; family Geraniaceae; genus Erodium; species Erodium moschatum. Next base: position 6,553 of record JAYMSV010003119.1, on the reverse strand, counting down.
TTGCTCTGCTTCATCCCACCCTCTTCTTCGTCTTCCTTCGGCTTCACCAAGCAAGTAAGCAAACTATATCAAACTTCTTCTTCTTCTTCTTTGTGTATTTTACGAATTGATGGATGAGTAAGGATATATTGGGATAAACTGGTACAAACATAATTAAGAGGTACCTTGTGATGACCAATTTCTACGTTTCTCGTATTTCATTTCACGATATGCAGAAATCAGTCTCGTTCAAGACTATAATGGTCAGTCAGCCAATATTTTGAAAGTGTTCATAAGGTTGAACGACTGTGACCCTTGGTCGGTCGAGATTGGGAGACTGTTAACCTAGTCGTTCAACCATGAATGAGTCGCGTTCGAGATTAACAGAGAATTCCCTAAACATTTTAGGTTGGTCGATCGAGGTATTGGACTGTATGACTTGGTCGTTCAACCATGAATGAGTTTCGTTCGAGACTTTGCCTAGACTTCCCTAAAAAATTTAATATCTCGGTCGGCCGTCCAATTTGGTTGTTCGAGATATTGGACTGTATAATCTGGTCGTTCAACCATGAATTAGTCTCAACCGAGACTTTACATAGACTTAAAACAACTTGTTTAAAGGTCGTAAGTGTTGTAAGAATGGCTCAAGTGGTCATTCGTGCTACCTATGGTGAGGAACATAAGTTAGAGGATGAGAAGTACAATTGGATTCCAACTGATAATAAAATCATGAGTGTCCTTGTTGATGATGATGGCACTGCGGTATTGAAGATGTTGAAGGGTAAATTATATTGTAAGATCAAAGTCGACAAAAAGAACATAGAATTGAAGCTTAGTTACATACCTTTCGTTCTTAATGTTAATGGAGTTCTCCTACCAAATGAGATAGTAGACGATGAAGATGTTCAGAATTTTATTATGGAAAACGGGAACCCCACTTACATAACCGTATTACGTATATAGAGCTCATTAAGAAAGAAGCATGTGGTGCGGAAGCTGTTGTAGATGAACCTGCTGGACATGATGAATGTTTTAACTTGGATATTTTGAGTGGTGTAGAGAGGTAAACTGTCTTTCTTCCACGTGAACATATAACATATTGATCGGAAGCAGCATCATCTTCTACACCACCACAAGTAAGTTTGGATGATATCGAAGAGCACGGTCGAATGGTGGAGTACGTTTCCCTAAACCAAGAGTTTACATTAGAAACCATCGATGTACGACAAACTTTGATCGGTTTCATAGATCAGTCAGATTTGGTAACTGGTAAAGAGTTTGCGAACAAGAAAACAATGAGACAGAAGTTGAAGGACATTTCAATCACTGTCAGTTTGGGAGAAAGACTGATAGATCAATAAAGTCGTTGTATATTGTGAAATGCACTGACACATATTGTAAATGGACAGTGCGTGAAACAAAAATTAAGAATTCAGATCGCTTATCCATAAGAACTTACGAGACTATTCACACTTGTTTGGTAAGTGAGAGAAAGAGAGAACATAGTCAAGTAAGTGTGGTAACGATTGCTAATATAGTGATTTCATAATATGGTTTCCGAAATGGGACACCCTCTAGAAAAAATAATTCAAAGCATGCTCCAAAAGAAACACTTCCCCATTATAAAATGCTGGAAAGCTTGGAAGGTGAGAGTACTTGCAAACAATAAACTTATAGGGGATCCTGAGTTAAGTTTTGGACTTCTCCCCGCTTATTTATACATGGTTGAAAAGAAGAATGAAGGAGCAATAACTCATTTGGAGGTGGATTCAGATAATATGTTTTTATAGCCTATATCACTTGCATTAACGGATTTAGACTTGACATGAGAAAGATTATTATAGTGAATGGTACTTGGCTGAAGACAAAGTACAAAGAGGTAATGTTAATTGCAACAACACATGATGGTAACTATCACCAATATCCTATTGCTTGGGTTGTGGTTGACTTAGAGAATGACGTTTTATGGCCATGGTTCTTCAGAAAGTTAAAACAACTGTTACCAGACGAGAAAGACTTAGTATTCATTTATGTAAGATGTAAAAGTATCATCACTACAATGTCAATTTTCTACCCAAATGCTCACCATGGGCATTGTAGGTGGCATATCACCCAAAATATTAAAATCCGTGCCAAAGGCGATGGTCTCCTGTCTTGTTTCCAAAAAGTTGCCGATGCCTACAAGATTACCAACTTCAATTAATCTTACAATGCTCTGAGAGTAAGATTTCCCAATGCGAGGGAATATCTTGAAACAACAAATATAAAACGAAGTCAATGGGTGAGATCTCACTTCAAAGGTGCTCGATACAATATCATGACAACAAATGGTTCTAAGTCTATAAATGCGAAAATAAGAAAAGTGAGAGGATGGTCATCATTGCATGATAAGATGCTAAGCACGCAAAAGTGCCTGAGTGGTTCAACAATCGTCTAACAGTCATATGATCGTTGTCGGATAATGGAACACCTTTAACTCCAAAGACATAAGCTATTGTGAAATCTAGGTCCGATGAAGCGCAAAAATTGCACCCAACACCACTCAACCTACTGGAGTTTCGGGTTACAAGTTCAGACAATGACGCCGTAGTAGATTTTGGGATAATGTAATGCGATAGTCGTGTGTCCGAAATCAATAAAATTCCTTGTGTTCATGCATATGCATACTACGAGGATACTAACATTTATCTTTATTATTTTTGGTATACTAGTATGCGTATTACAAGGTAACCATTTGGTATGTGGCTTATAGCGGAACCATTTATCCCGTGTTACGAGGAGAAGAGTGGGATAATGTTGAGAACGAAGGTTTTATAACGGCTCTCCCTTCGGAACTCGTACCAAAATGAGGTAGCTTAAAATAAAAAAAGGATTTCATACGAAGGTGAGTTTGTCACTCTAAATCCAATGCCGAAATGTCAACGAAAATGTGGACATTGTGAGATTATTGGCCATAACAAAAGAACATGTCATTGCTAACAACATCTAATTTGTAATTGTACTATTGTTATTTTGCAGACTATTTAATTTCAAGTATGTATGTATTACTTTATTTGATATGATATAATGAAGTAGCTTAATTGGGTTGATCGACTAACGTTGTGGTCGATCAAACATGCAGTTTGGTTGACCGACCAAATGTCTGTTTGATGATCCATATTGTTTGGTCGATTAACCATACAATTTGGTTGAACGACCATACAATATGGATGATCAACCATAAAGTATGGTTGATCGACCAATGTTCTGGTCAATCAACCATATAGTATGGTTGATTGACCACCTGTTTATTTGATCATTCAAATTGTTTGACTGAATGACCATATAGTTGGGTTGAATGACTATACAATTTGGTTGATCGACCAACAATAATATGAAAATACTTGCACATATTAACTTAATCAAACACATTACTTACTAAAACATATACACATTACTCTACTCAATTTGTAATTGTGCTATTATTATTTTGCATTTTTTATATAAAAATGATGGTTTTATTGATGACCCTATATTAAGAGAAAAAAACAAAGAGTAGGGAGATCAACCCGACAAAAACGGGGATCTTCCAAGATACCTCCAAGAACAGGAAAATAAAAATAAAAACAGGGGCCGAAGGGACAACCTAGATTACAACGAAAAACTAGGAATCCCCACAAGACAATGAAACCAAGCGGATAAACTGTCCGTCCATTCTAACCTCCACCCTCGTGGTCTCGGGTAGACTCAGATCAAGTTTCATCAATACAAAAGCTTCGTCCAGATTCATTATCGTATAAGACCTCAGATGTACCATGACCACGTCCCCCACTAGCCCGACCACACTCTCGATATTTCCTCTATCTCTCCCTATCTCTCCCAAGAATCGGGAGCCCATCCACCTTCACCATCTGTATATCCCTCCCATCCTCAAGAGACCCTCCTTTCCTAGGCCCATTATTAACCACTTGGACAAACTTTTCCACCTGGTTTCAATCAGCAATTTCTCAAAAGCTTGATCAACAAAAGAAACAATCACCACTTTGTTACTTAAAGAGCACACCTCCAACTGATGCACACTAAACCTATCCAACCCTTCCTTATTCAAAACATTATTTGTATTAACAAGAGACATCATAACCATCATCTCCTAACCATTTTCCTTAGATTTCGATTCAGTGAAATGTCCACCCTCCGCACCTTGATAGACTCAGCTTCCACCTTCTCCTTCAGAACTCTATTTCCCACAAAAACATGATGCATGTCTTGTCCTACGAATTTCCCTTTGCCCTTCTCCCAAGCCTGTGCCACTAAGAGGATATGATGCCCAAATTTTGTTCCATCTACCCGCCGAACTACTTTGGCTATGTCAGTACCATCCTTGAACAACACAAACCCAAAAAAATGGCCTATGAAATTGGGGTATCGAGGTACCCTGACCTCCACCACATCTCCTACCCGACTGAAAAGATCTCGCAAGCCCGGCTCCGTTGTTCCTTCAGGGAGGTTCAGCATAAATTTTTTATGTTAAAGAATATTGAAACCTCTGTCTTCAAAGTGAACTGAGTGTCCTAGCTCTTCCATCCCCAAAACCTCCCCTGAAGCACACGCTTGATCTTCCATTTCACCGCCCGACGCCGCCTTGAACGCCCGATACTAGTCTCGCTCCGCCCGTACTTGCTGCGAGCTTACTATTGCCGACCTCAGAGGTGCTTTCGTCGTCCCTTTCCAACCTCCCTTGTTTCCATCGATGCCTGATTCTCCGTTCACGTTGATCGTCGTCACAGTGAGAGACCGGAAATAGAACCAAAGTAGAGAAAAGATGCCAAAACGCGTCTCCGAATCACGGTGTAAATCCTCGACGGCGACCCTCAAAGAAGTTTCTCTAGTGCCTAATCGAGGTTGAACCAGAACCCACAAGTCGACCGAAAACAGACCCAGAGCAAAGACAACCAATCGATCCTTTGGCTGAAGAGATCCCATAAGAAAAGTCACGAGAGGAAGAGCCTCCACATAGAGTAGAATGAGAATATGTCCCTTAGATGTCTAAGATACTTGAAATATCGTCACCAGAAAATGATCATGTCATCCACATAAAGTATAATAGAATATGTCCCTTAGATGTCTTCTTAGAGAACCATGCTCGCGGAGCTTGCTTGAGTCCTTATAGAGCATTCTTAAGACGAAATAATATGTTGGAGGGATATTCATAGCCAAGAGGTGGTTGCATATATACTTCCTCTATAAGATCATCATTCAGAAAAGCATTCTTCATGTCCATTTGGAAAAGATCCCATTTTCTTTCTGCTACGACAACCAGTAGACTTCGAATATAAATGAGCCTCAGAACTGGAGATTTTTTTTCATAGTCAATACCATATTCCTGTGTGAAACCTCATGAAAATAATTAGTCTTTATTGCGCCTATGCTCCAATCTGCTCGAGTTTTGACCTTGTAGACCCATTTTCAGTTGACCATTGATTTATCACTAGGTGAGGGAACAATTGTCCATGTATGAGTCTTTTCCAGTGCCTGTAATTCCTCAGACAATGCTTGTTGTCATGAAGGATTAATGCATGCTTCATGATAGTACAAGACTCATAAATGGAATAAATGGTGGATGCAACTCGAGAAATATTGGGCAGGGTTACTTGATAGTTTTGAAGATGCGATGGAAGTTTGATGAGGACGAGATGAAATGCATGATCTTCCATCGTACATAGTTATCGAATGAGTGAGGACCACTCGAGGGATATTCGATGGAGGATAAAAAATAAGGCTTGGTTTACCAGTCTTGAATGAACTATATTGGAATTGAAGGATTGTACACCCTTCCTAGAGATGAGCTTCTGAAAACCCTAGGGAACTCTTGTGTTTGTGAAAGAAAACGAGAGGACGCGGGCACACAGTATTGTTCATTTGAAATCAATTTAAATTTCTTTTGGTATAAATTTAGATTAATAAAAATTAAAATGCCCAAAGGCTACAACCAAATGAAACCAGAAACTACAATCAAAACCGAAGAAACAAAATTAAACAAAAGCATAATTGAAGAGAACATAAAATGAAATATGCGTCAATAGAATTCCAAAAAATCTTCTGTGAGACGAATAGGATTGGGTGAGTGACGAACACTATGGGAATATTCGATGGAATACCAAGTAGGAGGCTTGGCTTACCCGTCCTTGATAAACCGATTTGGCGCAATGGATTGTCTCTTGTCCTGGTTATTAACCTATGGTGTCCTCTCTCAATTAGATGTGAGGGCTCTGAGTTGGTAGGGCGTGTTGAAAACCGTCCGACTTGACAGGAGACGAACTGATACTTGATGGTGGGGGCGCCTGTCACGCCCCAAATCCGGTTTTGACCGAACTCGAGACGTGAACCGGAAATTATAATGGAAACAGTTTTAAAAACAAAAATAATATCATAACAACAATCCTTACAACAGAAATCGACATAAAATGAGTCCTAAGCTCACGTTCGAAAATAAATAAGTTTGGTACAAAAGGGGTACGTCTCTAACAAAATCCCAACCCGGACTCTCGCTACAAGCTCCCTAGTTTCGAGACGTCCTCTAGTCCAACTCACGAAC
>JAYMSV010003118.1:0-10246 GCA_036897745.1 Erodium moschatum | reverse complement strand
TTGGGACAGGTTCGTCCACTACATCTCTGTTTGGTGGATCTGCAGTCCCTGCGCCATCTGCAGCTAGTGCAGCCCCTCCGTCTCTGTTTGGATCATCTTCTTCAAGTTCATCATCTCTTCAATTTGGGGGCTCATCTTCAACCCCAACTTCTGGTTCATCCTTGTTTGGCTCTTCTGGTGCATCGACCATGTTCTCTTCGAATCCCAGTCAGTCCTCGAGTTTAGCCTCGCCTTTATCAGCTGTTGCAGCTTCTACTGGATTTGGTTTCCCAACTGGTTCAGCATTTTCCAAGAGCCTCATAAGTTCTTCATCTTCATCCACTACTACCTCATTGTCTTCAGCTCCTTCTCTATCTTCAACAACCCCATCCTCTTCAGCATTCTCCTTTGGCACACCCAATTCCTTGCCTTCTCAACCTTCTTTGGGATTCAGCAATGCTGGGTCATCTGCTGCTGCCACTGTGTCTAGCTCTAGCTCCGGCGCACAAGCACCTAGCTCCATATCTTTTGGAACTACAGCTCCACCTTCTGGGCCACTGTTTTCGACCATCACAACCACGACTGCTTCCTCAACTCCAGCTGCGACAGCATCTTCTTCTGCAGCTCCTACGCTGTCATTGCCTGCATTCGGGGTGAGCTCTTCCTCAGCTGCCACTTCTGCAGCTTCAACTGTAGCTGGGTCTTCTGCTGCTGCCACCACAAGTTCTTTTGCTGGTTTTGGTGTCACCAGTACAGCTGCTTCATCAGGGACTACTAGTTCTTTACCAAGCTTCTCTCTGTCTACCAAAACTCCATCACCTGCTCCAGCATCACAATCAGCAAATGCTGCGCTATTTGGTTAGTTTGTTTATTAATCTCTATATGAGGATTTTATAATTTTAACTCAACTAGTCTAATTTGGTGTGTGCTGTGTCTATTGCTTGTGTGTGATTATGCTTCCATTGTGAGTAATCATAATTACATAGCTACTTTGTAGCAAAAGAACTATATTATTGTGGTGTTGATCTGAAGTCCTTTTTTGTCGCGAAAGTAGAATTACATTTGATTATATGCGCTTTCCATCACTTAAAATTATGCCAAGTTTGTTCTTTGTTTCACCTTATAATTGTATTTGTAGATGAGAATTGAGAGCCCTTAATTTTTTTTAGAAGTGGGATATGGTTTCTTCCTCAATATCTTTCAGGATATGCCCTTCCTTGAGTGAGGTGTTTTTTGGGATGTTCTGCTAGGATACTAGTGGTTTGTATATGTGGTGAAGATAAGGGCTTTGGTTCTACTAATAACATGCAGTGGACAGCTAAGCCTTTCTTTCTCGAGGGTAGATTTTCTGCAGCAGGAACTTTCACTTTTAGTTAGATAAGACAGATATTTGCTCTATGGGAGTTTATTCTATTTTTGACACCCGTTGTTTTACACCTGTGGTGTATTATGTGTAAACCCGGATATGATTTGGGTGTTCACATGATCATCTATTCATGTCTGAATTAATTGTTGATTCATTGTATGAGAGATCAGCTAAGTCTGTGTCCCGAAACACTTGGTGGTCGCACTTTTCTTAAGAATTCCACCGAGCCCCTGGTGTTTCGTCATGCCATCCAGACTTTGTGCATATTGAAAAAAGTAGAGTACTTCTGGGATTTTCTATTGGTTATCATTTCTGCATATGTTTGATGCCAGCTTATTTGTCTGCCAGTCTGGTAGATATGTGTCTTGTATGCTGCTGCAGTTGTATCTTTATAATTGTACTTGAGTGTGAAGATATCATATTTTTATTTGAACTTAGCAAAGACAGGTTGCTAAAGAAGGTGTACTGATATGGTAATTGCAATGTTGCATGTTTTTGTGGGTGCACACTTTAATTAGTAGTGTTCTATTGGGGGAAGAATGACTACACTGATAATGACGATATCCAAGAAATGCCAATACTGTTTTTCTTGGCATAGTGATGATTATTTTCACACAGGGCACTCTTCCATCTTAATCCTTCTGATTTATCTTGTCTATCATGGTCCGAATGTTTAATCTATCTCTTATACATGCTATTCAATGCCAAATCACGTGACTTCTTATGTAGATTTATTCAGTTATACACCTTCATTTTTTTTTCATTTATCCAAATTCGATGTAACTCTTGCTGGAAGTGTTGTAATTTTTCTTCACGGGAGACTGTTCTTGGCTTTAGCCTTTAGTATAACTTTTGCCTGGATTGTTCTTTTGTATATGTAGTTAGATATGTTTCCTTTATTCAAATGGTTGTATCACGTGTCAGCTTTTCCTTGTTGAAGTTCTTATTCTGTGTCCTTTTGCAATTGGAAATTCATTCAGGTGTCCCTACTTCAACTTCCGCCACAGTGACAGCCGCCAGTTCCAGTACTACTACAGCTCAGACATCATCTTCTCTGGTTGTAGCCTCCAGTAGTGGGTCAGTATGCTTTATCTTGGTCAAAAGTAACTTTATCTTTCACTATTCTGCAAGGCTCCTTATATTTGCAAATTTGTTCACTATTATCTCGAATTGTCATGTTGAGTGTTTTTTTTTTGGTTTTACGGAATTAGGTTACTAATAAATGCTTATCTTCTGTCTCCTCCTTGTATACTACCTTCCTTTAGATAATGACATGCTATGGTTACCGCTTAAAGAGAACATGAACAGATGAATTTGTTATGTTCTTTATAAATTCTGCTGGACTTGTAGGACTGCTTCAAGTGTCAGCACCACAATAGCTTCTGCCCCAAAATTGCCATCCGAAATTACTGGAAAGACTGTGGAGGAGGTTGTACTTATTTGTTGTTTTCCTCTAATGTTGCACTGCAGCAATATTCACTTCTTGTCTGAACTTGTGCTACTAATTTTTGTGCCTGAAGATCATAAAGGAGTGGAATGCAGAGTTACAGGAGCGAACTGGGAAGTTCAGAAAGCAGGCTAATGCAATAGCTGATTGGGACAAAAGGATCTTGCAGAATCGTGATGTTCTCCTAAGACTTGAGGTGCTTTATTGCCCTATATTAAGGATAACTAATTGATTGATTGATTTATTAATTAATATCCGTGGTTGTCTAGGTAACATTCTGAATGTACTATTGGTTTAAGCCGTTGAGTACCATAAACATTTAACTTAAACTGTATTTTTTTATTATGTTACTTTTAGCTTTCTTTTGTTCTCTTTTACCTATATATTGGTATGCCAGATTGAAGTAGCAAAGGTCGTTGAAACCCAAGCTAACTTAGAGAGACAACTGGAGTTGATTGAGACTCATCAGCAAGAGGTATAGTAATAAATATTGTTGCTTGAAATTTGATTCAGTTTCTTAAGTCTTTTGAGAACATTGTCATAGATTAGGTTGGTTTGTTCATTCATTAAGATGTCATATTTTGCTTATAGCATTCTTATTGGGTAGACATGCATTATTTTGACATTGCTTTAATGGGGTTCGGCCGGTATTTATCTATTAGCTATCATGCAAGTATTTAAAAAAATGCAATATAAATATATGTTTACCATCCACGAAACCATGTCTTAATACAAACCAGGGACCATTTCTGGCCATTGGATGAATCAAATTAGAGGGTCCAGTTTTTTTTTTTAATTAACTTATGGCATGAATTGTAAATATGTAGAATTTTGAATTTATTTTTAAAATTAAAAACCCCTACTAAAAAACATGTGCCATTGGATCCACTTGATCTAATGATCCATAATAGACCCTAGTTGTATTAAAAGAATGGTTTTTAGTAGATAGTGCCCCTATATAAGATAGTTGTAAGTATCAATTTACTGCAAAAGAACCTACTGAAAGAGAATTTGTTGTTTCTTGGATGTGAAAAATTGCATTTCTAGATACAAGCAGTACCTTTCCCTTGGACACTGTATGTCAAGGTTTCTGCCCTGAGTTTACAGACACTATTTGACAAAAATCTCCTAAAGAGAAAACCTAATGGAATAGAAAACTTCCATAAATCCACACACTAGTTATCTTTTGTGGTATATGTAAAATCATTGATACATATCTATGTCTATGCCCAAATAAAATGGTAAGTGGTTTCTTGCTTTTTAAATGACAGAATACCACTTTTTAGGTGGGATTGCTGAAAAATGCCTCATGAATTGGTCAGATACAGAAAAACAGCCATTTGAAAAAAAAAAACATGCTATGAATAACGGGAAGAAACCGGCACTGCACTATGAATCGGGCACGGCTCTCTGTTAGTAAAAACCGGCAGAAATTCAATTTCTGTCAACCACATTTCCCATACAGGCCTTTCTGAATTGTCCACATTTCCGTGCATGGCCAATTCATAAGGCCTTCATCGAATTTCCATTAGATTTTACTAAAGGAGAACTGTGCCGTGCCCGATTAAAGTGCAATGCTCAGGCCATTTTTTTAAATGGTTGTTTTCCGTCCGTGACCAATTTATGAGGGAACTTTTCAGCAATTCCCCCTTCTTGTAATACACTTGCTGTAAATATGGTAATAGTTTTATGAATAGTCTTGAACATGCGACTTAACTTCAAAATTCACCCCCCTGAACGTTCTTACATATCAGTTATCCTAACTGTATGTTCCCTTCTGTGGAGAGAATGTAAATCCATGTGCCTAAGTTTTCTAACTCCATTCCTTTACCCCGTCATATGACTCATACCATACACATATTATAACATTTTGGTTATGTGCATGCTATGTCTTCTTAATGAACCATGTCAATCAGATGTTTGAATGTTTTCTTCTTAATACGAGGATTTCTTTTTCTGATGATGAATAGGTTGATAAGGCTTTGCTAAGCATGGAGGGAGAAGCTGAGCGTATTTACAAGGATGAGCGTGGAATGCTTTTAGATGATGAAGCTGCATCTACTAGAGATGCAATGTAAGTACTTAGTTCCTATATGCATATTTATTTTTCATTTTGTGCACATGCTTAGCTTTTTTTTGCCAATAGATTCATGTCAGTGAGCGGTTGGTAGGGGTGCAATTTGTCTACTAAATAACAGTGCATTAACTAAAATCAATTCCTGACTGAAAAATATTGGTCTATTCCGGACCTAGTGTTCCCTTATTTTGTTGTTTGGAAAAAAAAAACTTTATAGACACTAGTCATCTGATTTCTCTTTGGTCAAGGGTTTTGTGACAACAAAAAACTAAATCACCAAAGTGGCCATTAACTATATCTGAACTTTATAGTTGCTGACTATTTTGTAAAAATGTGAGTATTTCATGATTATTCCTTTCTTTCTTTCTCAGATTGGGTGTTTTCTTTTTTGTTCTTGCACAACTTCTGTACCATATATCATACTATGTTTGATCACCTTCAACTGATTTGAAGTAGCTGCATACCACGTTTGATTTCAACTAGGCAAGAGAAATTAGTGCAAGGAATGTATTTGCTACAACTCTGCACACGTAAAAAACCTTCAATGTTGCATCCATAGTTTTAGAAATCGTTCCTCACATGGTGACTCTGAGGCTTACGCCTCAGACCCATTAAGGCGTGCACCTCACACCTCAGGAACTGAATCCCACTGAGGATTAAGCCTCGACAGCTTATATGTTTTTTGGGCTTTTTAGGAGTGCACCTCACGCCTCAGGAACTGAATCCCACTGAGGATTAAGCCTCGACAGCTTATTTGTGTTTTGGTCTTTTTGCTATGCCTATTTTAAAATTATGTATTTGGGCTTTTCTAGAATAATGAATGTGATCTAAAAATGAAGCCCTAAACTCAAATCTTCTTCTTTACCACACCACACAAATGCATGAAGTTCAAATGTATCTCTCTGATTAGTCATCAAAATTCTATCTTATATACCACACCACACAATGGGTTGGGCTAACAAAGATAGAAGTTTTATGCTTTTAGAATAGGTGTAACAGTAACCAAATTTAATAGTACCATGTGCAGTTGCTGATATAATAAGTTTGGCTAACAAAGATTGAAGTTTTTGTGCTTTTGAATGATAAAAGAAATTGCTTAGAGTTCAAAGAACTAGTTTGGGAATTTCCAAAAAGATAGGATAACAATATTGTGGTTTTGGGAACTTTTACTGTGAAAACCAGACAGGATGTCTTAGTAAAGCTCTGCTTGGTCTCTCTACCTGTAAATATGGAGCCACGTGCCATCTCTTGTAATATGAGAAAATAGCAAACATCAATAGCTTATAAACTTAAATTAACCATCAAACTAGCATGTGCTTGTGTTTCTGCCTTCCAAAAATTGTGATGTACAATTGCTCTCATGTAAGCCTTGCAGTTAGTTAAAGGTTATGATCTTTTTTTTTTCTAAAATTGTTCCTTCTATGAAATTATGTGTTCTGTGAACTGGATTGTGTGATATTTTATTAATTTATCGTCCCTGATTTGAGGCTTAAGCCTCGGTTCCTAATTCCATTTTTTAAAACCCTGCATCATATTTTGTACCCATTTTACCAAAAATCATATGAATGAGAGGTCTTTGGTGGAGAGAGTTTGTGTGACTGGTCAAGAATGCATTGCATTTCATTTCCCAGTCCAGACTAATAATTTTGGTAAATGATGATACACATTATACTTGTTTTAGTCTAGTTTGGGGGACCCTAAATTCTTTATTTTTTCTTCTCACTGTCTGTTTGGAAAAAAATGTTGTATATTCATCAGAGGCAGATCCACTCATCGCCTCCCTTTTCCCTCTTCACGGCACATAACTCCATCAACCTTTGAGTTTATGCAACTATGGGGTATATATTGTGTACATTGTTTGGTTGAGTCTGTCCTATTTTGAGTAGGTCAAGTTAAGATTCTGTGTGTGGAATATTGCTTTCATGGAATTGGTGCATCATTACAATAGTTTGTCGCTTTACTATATTAAGTTATGCATAGCATGTCTGAGAGTTTTCCCGTTCTTGTTCTCTTATCTCTGGGTTTCAGGTATGAGCAGGCTGAATTTATTGAGAGAGAATTAGAACAGATGACAGAGCAGATTAAATCAACTATTCAGGCCCTTAATGCCAACCAGGTCAGACCCTTTTCAATAATGGTATCAACAAATGTGCAAATAATATATAATGCTTACAGCTTTGCTTGGTTTAGGGTGGAGAGCTTGATGCAGTAGATGGGATGACTCCATTGGATGTAGTTGTGAGAATCTTGAACAATCAACTTAGCTCTTTGATGTGGATTGATGAAAAGGTGAGCAATGTTTTATTTCATTTGTTCATTCATCTTAGTTACGTTCTGGTTGCATTTACTTCTCTCCTCAATAAGAGAACATGGAAACCTTCGGAACCTTTTTTGCATTGTATTCTCATTTAGTTTGCAAGATGAGATGCCAGACAATTATTTTATGACTGATGTGTAAATGCTTTTTATTTGCTTCCGATATCCCATTAACTAGGCATCTAACAGTAACCATGCTTGAAATCTCAAGTCCAGACAATAGTTCTTGGGAAAGGATTCATCTCTTGAGAAGAATTTCTTAGAGCAAATGATAAATTTCATGACTGTTGCTTCTAATTCCTTGATCTCTTTCCGGCGGTGTTTTATTATGTCGATTGCTTCTAATTCCATGACAACCCAGCTAACTTATTACAAGAAGTTTCAAGTTTTGTTTTGGCCCATCAACGTTTTTATGTTGTTGCAATGTTCTCCATAAATTTGTTGGAAGACTTTCTTAAAAGCCTACACTCTCAAGACCCTATAACGCTGCATATTGTTCAAATGAAGACTTTATGTCATATTCATTTTTGTAAGCACTAACCTCTAATCTTTTCCAGGCTGAAGAATTTTCATCGCGCATACAAAAGCTTGCGAGCCAAGGTTCTCCAACAGATGGTCATTCGGCAGGACAAAAGTTTTGGATGTATTGATAAACTTGTATGCCAATCTCCATTCTTTCCATAATCATATGGAGTTTTATATTGGAGGAAAACACAAGAGTATGCAAAGTGAAGATATATTTGTGATTTACATATAGTTTGAAAAACTGTGGAGATTAATTTTGGTGAAACAGTTGAGGTGGCTAGGAATGTAGATGACTTGTCTGGAACGATTGCGGTACGATCTATGTGAAGTTTAATGGTCAATAGAGGCGGCTTTGTATTAGAGCTTTTATTCATAAACGTGCTTGTTGGGTTTAAGGTTTGTTGTCTGGCAATAAGATTAAAGTGTGCTACTTCTATTTATTGGAACAAAAACCCATAGAGCAACAATGAAGGATGTTTACAATTTACACGAACTGGACTAAGAACGTGAAGCAGGCGCTGTTTTAGATAGTTGAGTCGATACAATAGTTGGGTCTTTGGCATCCATGTATAATTTCAGCCGTGTAGGTGTAGAGAGGTCCTAGATCTGCCATCTATTTACTTGGTCTCGAAATTGTATTTATGTAGGCTTTTCGTGGTTTGTATTGAGCTAAAATCTCATGAGAACTATTCTTAAGTTGAGAACGGAAAGTCATGTAGATATAATTGTAACTCTAAAAATAAAGCGTTCATTTTTGTTCTTGATAAATTCACTAATTTGTTCATTTTCGTTTTTTTTTAACTTTGCTTGGTTTCGTCAATGTTTTTTTTCTTTTTCCAAGGGCTATTTATCAAAACTGTTGTTGAATATATTTTGAAGCACGGAAAAAAAAAATCGACTATCAAAGTTTCATATCGGGGTGATAAAACACATATAAGATTATGTGATAGAAAAAAATATGTAATGAAGTGATAAAGCACGTGTAATGAGGTTATAAAAACATGTGATGAAGTAATAAAAATCATGTAATAAGTGATAAAAAAACATGTACTAGGTGATAATAAAAACATGTAATTGTGTGATAAAGCACATGTACTGCGATGATAAAGAAAACATGTGATGTGATAAAAATCATGTAATGGGTGTGATAAAATAAACATGTATTAGGTGATAAAAATAAACATATACTAGGTGATAAAAAAAACATGTAAGGGTGTGATAAAAAACACATGTACTGTGATGATAAAAAAATCGTGTGATGAAGTGATGAAAAAACATGTTTTTATCACTTTCAATTTTATCAACATCGAATACTAGTTTTATCATCTTGATATAAAACATTTATCAATGAAGATTTATCAACTCATAAACATTGATTGTCGATTTTTTTTCCATGTTTCTGTAATGGATGATTGATGGAGGCGGCAGATCCTAGAGAATTAGGGTTGGTGAGGATAGAGAGAGAGAGAAAGATAGAGAGAGGATAGAGATGAGAGAAGGAGAGAGATAGAGGGAGAAATGAGGAAGGTGTGAGTGTACGAAGAAGGAGACAATGATCCCAACAACTTTCCCTGTCATTTTCATTGCAGGTATTTAAGAGCTGAGAACAAACATGAAATGGGTTTGGACAAAACCCAAAGCCCTTACAACTTAAACAAAAAACATGATCCGGTCCAAACGGCACCGTGATCCAGAAGTGACCATTACATTACCCCTCCCTTAAGGACTTCATGTCCTCAGGAAGTCGAGGGAAATTCAGGAAATTGTTTCTGAAGATCGAACAAGAACTTCCATGTTGCAGACTCCTCAGCTGCATCACTCCAGTGAATCAACAATTGGGTAGCAGCATGATTACCTCTCTTCACCACACGACGATCCAACACCCGGACCTAGAACTTAGAAATCAGTCCTTCCGAATTCACTGCTGGAAAAGGGCACTGCGAGACAACATCCCCTTTGTGAGGCTTCAGCTGCGACATATGGAATGTCGGGTGGATCCTTGAGCTTGCCGGAAGGTCCAAGGTATAAGCAACCTTGCCCACTTTCTTTAGTACCTTGAAAGGGCCAAAAAACTTGGGGCACAATTTCTACGAAGCTCGACGGATGACCGAACTCTGCCGGTATGGCTGGAGCTTGACAAACACCCACTCCCCGACCTGAAATTCCTGATCAGAGCGCTTTCGATCTGCTTGGATCTTCATCCTGTCCTTAGAGCGTTGCAAATGGAACTTCAGCAATTTCATAGCCTCTTCCCGAGCAGTCAAGCTGCGATCAACAATGTCCACAGATGTTGAACCAGTAAAATATGGGAAATGAATCGGCGACGGCTGGCCATAGAGGGCTTGGAAGGGTGTGGTTTGTATGGTCGTATGGTAAGTGGTATTGTACCAGAACTTCGCCAGAGGGAGCCATTTGAGCCAATCCTTCAGTGAATCAGAGCACATGCACCGAAGGTATGTTTCGAGAGCCTTGTTCACAATTTCAGTCTGGCCATCCGTCTGCGGGCGATACGCGGATGACACATTTTCAGTAATAT
>JAYMSV010003117.1:0-10247 GCA_036897745.1 Erodium moschatum | reverse complement strand
TATGTTTAGTCGCGACACGAGGACAAAAAGCCATAGGGGCAGCTGAGAGAAAAGCTTTCTCTATAACCTCTATAGAGCTAGTAAGAAAAATGAGAAGGTTAATAAAATGTACTATTGATGTTTTTTATTTTTATATTTTTCAAGAAAAAACGACATAATTTTGAAAAGTTAATTTTTTTTTTGAGAAAATTTTGAAAAGTTAATGGTTAATGAAGGGTATCATAGACTTCTTATGCATTTTCGATGAAAAAGAGACACCATACATAGGATAATATTCATGTATATTAAGGGAACAGATCAACAAAATTTCTACTTGAATATATTATGTGATAATGACGATTATTTATTCCATTTATGAATGTATTTAAATTTGAAACTAGGCAAACGTGCAGTAAGTTGATAAGGAACGAACGGACAGTAGAAAACAGACACTCTCTGTGTATAGATTGTGGAGAGAGAAAACTAAAGACAAAGGCTTCTGCTTCCTTTGTGCTTCTGGCGGGAAATAACATAACAGAACCCAACACAAGAGTCCCCTTTTTATATATTTTATTTTATTTCAAACAAATGCCTTAAACCCTGCCTGCTGTGAAAAGATTTAAAAAACCCTAGAAATGTCCCAATTCTAAAATTTCCCACCAAATCGAAGAAGACGAAGAAGTTGAGCTTCTTCCCAGGGGGGCCGAGAACCATGTATTGGTGTACAACCAGAAACGCCATCGTTTCCTTCCCCCGCTGGCGCACTCTCTCCGTCCTGCGTCGATCTTCACTTGACAAATACACTTGTTTCACTCCGACTCCGTCTCTCCTGTAATCTCTTTCTCTCCTTGCATGCCTCTTTTTGGTTTCTATCTGTATTTGTATGTTTATGCCTCTAGAATCATGGTGCTTACTAAGTAAGTATTGCAACTCTATTTGTTCTTACTGTTGCTTCTGTTTGTATAGCTCGTTATTTTTGAAAAGTTCTGCTTTTGTGCTTGGATTGAAATTTATTTAATTTCTACTTACTTCGTAGCTGAAAGACCTCTTCTCTGTCTCACAGCCAATTTTAATAATTATTTCGTGATTTCCTATTTGTTTCATTCTGCAACTATATAGTAAAATACTTCCTTTTCGCTACATCAGCAGGCAGTCCAATCGGACTTATTGCTTCAAAGATGTGAAAGTTTCGGGAGGAACGAGGAAGGCAACCAAGAAAGTTAAAGAACTCAAACTTACCTTGGATGCTAAACATCTTTCTCACATGCAGTGGTGGAAGGAGGTTTGCTACTTAACCCGGGTTTCATAGTGTGTGCTCTATTATTTCCCTGAATTTGGTTATGATACTATTTTGTTGTTGCTTTTTTTATTGCAGAGGATGGATGTATGTAAGAAGCCCTCTACCATGCATCTAGTTAAAAGACTATCATATTCCAATTTGCTAGGCTTGGATGTTAACTTGAAAAGTGGGAGGTGAGCTATAATGATGTTGAAACTGTTTAGTTATTATATTGACCACATGTTTAATGGCCAAAGAATACCTTCATGATTTTTATTAACCTACAAAACTACACCGAGTTTAAAAGTGGACAAAAACATACCGTAAGTATTCTCCAGTCTTCTATTAAAATAATGAACAAAATATTCTCTTCTGTTAAGTATTGGCCCATATGTTTTGTCCACACCACTTTTCAATGCTATATGTTTTGACCACAGTACTTTTCAATTTTATATGTTTTGACCACAATACTTTTCAATGCTATATATATTGTCCACATATCCTTGTTAGGGGTTAACATAATAGAATATTCTCTTCATTATTTGTAACATAAGACTGCTGACTATACTTATTGTACGTTTTTGTCCACTTTTAAACTCAGTGTAGTTTTTTAGCATCTGGACAACTTTTTGTAGTTTTTAGCAATTGACCCAACTTTCAAAGGTATATACTTAATGTTTTCATGTTTGTTAACAAATAAACTGAAAGGCAAAGTTATTATCTTTTATTTGCAATGTAATCTTAGAATTCCCTTTTATGCAAGTTAACATGTCCAATTTACTCTGTATGAGTGGAAGAACTTTTGGTTCCCTTATTATTAATGTTAGCAGAGATTGTTTTCTTATAAATAAAGTTGACACAGTGTGACTTGTGTTCAATGTAGTCTGAAAGAAGGAAATCTCAATTGGGAGATACTGCAGTTCAAGTCAAAATTTCCACGTGAAGTTTTACTATGCAGAGTATGTTGCAATCTTGTTAATGCTCATTTTATGAATTCTGTTGCTGCTTTTTTATTAATTTGTATTCCATATAAGAAAATACATATATCTTCCCTCAAAGGAATGTTGTTTGCACATTTTTATAGTCATTAATGATTAGGCAATGATGGGTTTACAAACACATTCCTGTTTCAGGTTGGGGATTTTTATGAAGCCATTGGAGTAGATGCATGTATCCTTGTCGAATATGCTGGTTTGAATCCTTTTGGTGGCTTGCGTTCTGATAGTGTCCCAAGAGCTGGTTGTCCTGTTGTGGTATTGTATCTATGTTCATATACTTGCTTTATTGATTGTCTTCAAGTAAATCTATGTATTGTAGTTAATCCCGTAGGCTACTTGTTCTTTCGGAGTTCCTCTCACCCTCTTTCATTTAAAGAAGATTGTTACATCGTATAATTCCCTCCGAAATTAATTAAACTAGAGCTTTTTAGATAATTCTGAATACATTATTTTGACATGCAAATGACATTTATCCACCAGAGTACTGCTGTGATCGATAATTTGACTTTTACTTCCTCTGCAGTACTTCTGTGGTGTACTTAAGCTTAATTTCTAATTTTTTTTATATATTTTACGTTTCATTGTATTTTGATTAGTTGATCCATGTGAAATTAAGCTCCTATTTGTTACAATTCTGCAGAACCTTAGACAAACTTTGGATGACTTGACACGAAATGGATATTCAGTGGTGAGTATAGGTATATGTGTTGATGTTTCTTCTAATATAGTTTATATTTTCTAATCAGTGTCAACCACATGATTAAGTTTCCAGTATTTCTTATGTCTGTATGGTTGCTTGTATGGTTTTCTACTACTCTTTTTTATGGAACAAGCAAAAGCATCCAAAAAACACAAGGCACAGAGGCATATAGAACACACCCACCCACTCAACCCAACTTTTCTCAAGTAAGCAACATATGAAGGCTTTGTGCAGGCACATGCCCTCTCTTGCAAAACAATCTCCAACTCATCCTTGATCTTCCTCACAACATCATCAACAATATTGCTTATGCCTTTGAACACTTAAGGTTCTTTTCACCCCAAATAGAGTGCACAATGACTGTCATGGTTAGAAAGGCCACCTCCTTAAGAAATTTCTATGCTTCCAAACGTAAGTTGAACCAACATTAAAAATCTGGAGTTCAATTTTAGTTAAATTTGAGGGTCAGTAGTGGTTTTTTGTGCTATAGCTACCTTGTATCTATAATTGAAAATAGTGGACATATTGAAGAAGATATTTGAAACATGATTAGTTATAGGCGTTTGAAGCGGAGGAATGCTACATTGACTCTTTATTGTGAGGGCGTTATAGGTAAACAATGCATTTGCAACATGTTTCTTTGTTGTGAGAGAATTATAAGTCAGCAATTCCATCTACAACTTTGTATTGCACAAAATTTTGGGTTTTGAAGAGTCTGTCAAAGTATATGATGTTAAGGTGGGGTTGTACTAAGACTGAGAAGAATAAGATGAACAATGATGCAATTCAAGCAATAGTTGTGGTGGCTTTCGTTGAAAATAAGATGGGGGGAAGTTTGGACAATGTGCAAAACATGGTTTTTGGTGACCTCTTTTGGAAAGTCCTTTTTAGGCTTCTACTTTAACTTTTGACACTTCATTGTTGCATTACCTTATCACTCTACAATACCACTTTATAGGCTTAAAAAACAATTGTTAGATAAGCATGTTTGAGTCTCTTAAACGTTTCATCGAAAAGATTTGGATCCGTTTGCCACTTGATAAGCATCTTGGGGCTTCCACCTCTCAGTTCGAACTTTTAGGTGGGCTGGGCTTTAACATGTCCATAACAATTATGCATTATGCATGATCTAAAATATAAAGCAGAAACTACCAATTTTCTTTTTAATAGAATAGCATAATTCTTAGATAAGCATGCTTGAGTCTCTTATACTTTACAATGAGGAGTCACAATGACGCGGAAGAAAGGATTCAGACTACAATTCAAAATATAATTATACTCATAATAGAACAACTTGATTCTCAAGTGAATACGTTGAGGGATCCTTAACATCATTGAAATGAGTTAAACTGTTTTAGATATGTTAGCTACACAAAATTCAGAAGAACAGAAACTAAAAGTTTGTTACTGCAAACGGAAAATTGTTGTTGTATCTATGCATCTGGAATTTGTATGAGTTTGTTGAAGCTGGATCCAACACAAAAGCTCAAGCTGATGAGTGAAGGCTTCAATATGCTTGTGAAGCGGTCAATTCATCCACTTGCTTCCGATATGGGACACACTTAAGAATTCCCCCTTATGTACGGGCCTCACATGTGCTGCACACTAGGGCACAATTGCTTAAACCAGCTTTGATACCATGTTAAAGCCCGATGCAACCCCAAAGCTCAAGCTTATGGGTGGAGACCTCAATATGCTTATCAAATGAACAATTCATCCACATGCTTCCGATGTGGGACACACCAAGTTTCAAATTAGCCTTATGACCTTGAATTTTTTTGTCTGAATTTTTCAAATATTCATACAAAATACAGTCTTGAGGTTTGTAAGTTGTTAATGTCTTTTCTTTTGGTTGCTGAGGAAAGCAGACCTGAAGGTTCGTAAGGGCTGAAATATAGCATTATTCCTCAATATGGATTCATCCCTGTTGATGAGTCTTCTCTTCTTGGTTGGACACAAGTATACTACAAGGGAACTCGTATATCCCATCCTCTTGTTAAGCATACCTGAAATGATTTTTGTGGGTTTTTCTTCGAATTAATAATTCTGTCCCTTACATAATGCTTATCGCCTCTCAAGGTATTGATCATTGACTTATTCTTAGAGCCATATTACTGAAGAATTCATGTTTTACACCATTTTGTGACTTGTCTTTCTGATGAGCTGGATGGTTAAGCTAACAAAAAAAAGAGTACCAGCGAGATCCATGAAATCCAGGGTGTCCTGAGTAAGAGGAGCCTTTCAGTTAACAGAATTGCCTTTAGAACTTGCTGATAAAAGAAAAAATATTAATTTATTGATAGTTCTTCGTATGTGGAATAGAGAGACTCCTTTGTATAGGGGATTGTCCCACACTATATAAGAAATAAACTAAACATAAGGAACAAACTAGGAATATGAATGATCAAGAAATAGAACTTGGTTGTGGTTGACTCCATTAACTGAAAATCTGAAATGAATCTGTTACAACAGAGTTGTACTTTGAGCTAAATCGATTAACAAGACCAGGAACGAGAACATATTTGGTATTGAATTTCTTAGGAAATGATTTTACAGAGTCTGTATAATGAACAGAAATGATAAACCCTAATTCCTAAGAAAGACAAAATAACAATCCAAATCTTAGACAAGGACAAAATGGACAGCCACGCTCTTCATATATTACGCGTCTTCCACTAATGTCGCTGACGAGCTCGGGACCACAAGAAAGCGTGCCTCTCACGCAACGCTACAACGAGCGAAGGAAGAAAAAAGAGGCACGTGCTCAGCACGCGGTTGCTCACTTACTCTAAACGCACCGTATTGCATAATCAAACAGAAAGAGAGATAGAGTCAGTTACCTTAACTCACAAGGTAACGTGACAGAATCTGATCTGTTGCGTCATGTCTAATTTAACCCCTTCAAACTGAAAACTAATGAAGAACTATCATTAAAAGATTTGGTTCCTTCTCCATATGTTGTACAAATAAAAGATTGGTTGATACTGGCCTTCTCATTTCATACTTGTTGAGATAATAAAGAAAATCTAGAATTCACTGGTAGTTATTATTACTTAGATACAACGAGGGAACCCTTAAAGTGGGTGATTGACCTATACAAAATAGGAAATTAACTAGGAATAACTAATTGTGGAGGGATGTGAAATAAACTAGAAATAGGAATTGATTCTGACAATACTGAAATGTACGGGTATGATATATAAATATCCCAATCATTCAGGATGAAAATCTTAGTCCTTCATGATTTGCGGTATTTAGTAGAACTGGGCTGGACTAACGATTTATTTTTTCATTTATTTGTGAGAAGCATATGACTACCGCACCATCAAATTTACTAGTTCTATGTTTTTTTTTTCCTATAGAGATTGTGTCCATTTAATTTTCTTATCATATCCTCTTACTATTGTTCTATTGATGACAAACATTTTTGGTATACTGCTGTCATTTTTTGTTCTCTACCACGCCTATTTTGGGTATGTCAGATTTGTTATGATTAAAATTCTTAATGGCCCTGTTATGGCTTTTCTAGTGCATTGTGGAGGAAGTGCAGGGTCCAGCACAAGCTCGATCTCGTAAAGGTCGTTTTATAGCTGGGTAATTACAATTAATAACTAATTTGTTTTAGTTCAATTTATTATTTTCCTTTTCTGGGTTATGTATTCTCATTTTTGCTGTTTGGAGTCTCGCTCATCTTATAATTGACAAGAGTTTCTTTAATAATTCCAAAGAGAGAAAATTGTGCTTATCATGATTGAGGTTGTATTCCTTCAATGCTGTTAGGTTAACTTATTTGGATAAGTTACATGTTTTGTTTGATCAAGGGGATAAGTTACTTGTTGATTTTGTTACGGATTATAATGCATGCATCTGTGTTTTCATCTCACATGTTTCTTTATTCTCACATGCTTCACGTAACATATGATTGTTAACAAAAATATAGCTGAACTTCCACCTATCTTACTTCATCTGAGCTTCAGAGTAGCAAGGGAACATAGATCACTGATCTTTCGGTGTCTTTTTTCACTATATAGAAACTTTGAGTTTCTTAATGCATATCTTATGAATGATCAGTTAATAAGGTGTATGGAAACAGCACAAGTAATGTTTTATGATTTGTGTGGTTTCCATATACTTTATAAAAGCATCTTGGATCACTGTCTTTGGCTTCATTAATGGCCACCTTATACCACCTTATCTAGTTAATTGTTATCATTTATAGTAACTCTTAAAATTTCCCAGCATGTGTTTTCTTTTGCTAATATTGTTAGTATTATACGATGATCATGTCAAGTTCTGATTCTACCCATTTTGATTTCAACAGATTCGATTACTTGAAGTATTTACTAATGCCAGATATAATGTAATTGAAATGATTTATTTGTACCCTAAGGTGGTAAAGTATAATAAACTAATCCTAGTCATATGTTATATTACTCCAATCTAACAGCTTAAGCTGTTAGGTGGAGAACCCAACTAGCATGCAACTAGTATATGAAGTGGTCACTAAATCCACATTCTTCCATTGCGGGGCACTTCAACATTCCCCCTCATGTATAAGCTATAAAACACAGGGTCTCGCACGTAGATCAAGAATATATGAACAGGGAGGAAGCAGAAATAGGTCAAAGATCCAATACCAAAAGTTGTCCCTGATACCATGTTAAATTTACTCCAATCCAAAAGCTAAAACTATTAGGTGGGGAGTCCAACTACTATATCAAGTGATGACTAAATCTATATTATTTTATAGTGAGAAACATCAATAAATATGAAGTTAGATTGAATATTTGTTGAATTCCTACGGATATAGTTAAAATAACAACTATTAACTGTTTAACTGTGATGATGATGGGGCTCTGTTGTGTTGGATTTTATGATATTTCTTGTTGGACAGAATTTGTTTGAC
The DNA here is from genome assembly GCA_036897745.1 of Erodium moschatum. Taxonomy (NCBI): domain Eukaryota; kingdom Viridiplantae; phylum Streptophyta; class Magnoliopsida; order Geraniales; family Geraniaceae; genus Erodium; species Erodium moschatum. The sequence goes on along the minus strand of JAYMSV010003117.1, from coordinate 2,385 downwards.
TTGTTACCCCTCTTTTATCTACAATGAGATGGTTATATTGGTTGGACATTTTGTTTTGTATTCAGGCATGCACATCCGGGTAGTCCATATGTATTTGGACTCGTTGGGGTTGATCATGATCTTGACTTCCCAGAACCCATGCCTGTAGTTGGTATGAACAGAACATCCCCTTTTATTATACGAAACAAATATTATGTATAGCCTAATATTAGATTACCTGCTATATATTCCATTGTATAGTTCTGGAATGTTCTAGTGAGTGAGATGGTTGGAGTTCACACTTCGAAGACAGGATTTTCCAATTAAGCATGCTTTAGAAGCTAGTGCTTAATTTAATTCTTTTCATGTAAAAAAATCTTGTATGTTGATCCCAAATGTTTGGTGTTTTGGAAACCAAACATAATAATATTAATTTCTAGCCACAAACACTCATAGTTTCTTAATCCCATATGGGGTGTATATAAATTTACAATAGTAAATAATCACGTTCTTATCAGTTGAAATATCAATGACTTCATCCTTTTTAAAATCATACCTTATTGTTTCAGCTTTGTCAAACGGTAAAAGTATACGCTAAGAACTTTGTAGGTAGGCAGCAAGGGCAAATGTGATTGCAAGGATGCAGCAGAGAAAATAGCATCTGTATTAAAATAGCTTTACAGTTTCATTCAGATTTTGATAGAACCGAGCAACAGAAGGATTCATGCAGCACATCCTTGTTCTCAGGCTTGTAGTATACACTGATTGACAAAAGAGGGCCTAGATGTTGTACTTTCCACAACGTTTCAAAATTATCGGATGTTTGATTTCTGAAATATACATTCTTACAGTGGCTTCAATTTAATAGATTGTGATATAAATAAGGGGTAATTCCATCTCACTACCCTACAAGTTTCGGATTCCATTTCAACTACCCTAAACTTTTTTTGTGTCGTCTCACTAACCTGGAGTTTTGTTTGTCTCAATTTAGTACCTTCCGTCAATTTATTGCCCCACAAAATCCCTCTTCTTCCATCCATTACCCACTTCAAATTTATCATCTCCTTCCTCCCAACATCGGCAACACACTCATCTTTCAACATAAAAAATTAGATGGAAGGTATTAAATTGAGACAAACGAAACTTTAGGGTAGCGAGACGACAAAAAAAAGCTTAGGGTAGTTCAAATGGAATCTGAAACTTTTAGTGTAGTGAGGTAGAATTAACCCTATAAATAAAGAATAGTTGGTCTGTAATAAATGGTTATATTTCTAAAATTCGATTCGAAGTTCCCCCCTACATAATATTCGATAGTTTGATATGATTTTTTTAGAAATCGGTCAAATTCTCTGCTTGTGTACTATTTCTTTTTTCAAACTATATGGCACCCTCAGGAATGTAAATACTTTCTGTCACTGTCAGGAATATCTCGTTCTGCAAGGGGGTATTGCATAGTTTTGATCCAGGAGACAATGAAGACTTATTTGTCAGAGGATGGTTTGACTGAAGAGGCGTTAGTTACCAAGCTTCGTACTTGCCGTTACCACCATTTATTTCTACACATATCTTTGCAACAAGACTCTTCAGGTTGGAACATATGTTGCACTTCTCAATTAATGTAGGTCTCTAGTATCAGAACAATTTATTTTATAACTTTTCAAGTCATATGCACTGTTATAGTTGACTGTTTGCAAATACTTTATATCTATAGTTAAATTTGATTTACATGCATTTATTTGTTTCTCTTCTCCTTTTTATTCCTGTTCATCCAACATAGACATCTATGTTCTTTCCAGATGTATGAATTTGAATCTCGCAACTTACTGCTTTGTATTGCTATAGCAACTGCCATCATTTTACTAAACTTCAAGTGTTGGCTGTTTTTAACCTGAGCTCATAGTCATCTTTCTTAAAAGTGTGCTGTTTGAGAACTTAGACACTCCTGTATCTTGAATAATCAGATTTGAAAGGCTTAAGATGTCTTGGACTACAGTTAATGTATAACTAAGATGCGCAGTGCATTTATCACTTGATATAGTTCTAATGCTACATCAACGGACTATACCAATTTGTGTCGTTCTTTGTCTACTTATTATTTCCCCCAGACACTTCTTGCCACAGTTTTTCCCTCTCTTTGAAATGTATGGTGTTCATTGATGACAATGTATGTCAATGACAAGGTGTTAAAATACTAATTGAGCTTTTCATACCTTGAGCATTCATACGAAGAGATCAAATTGAAAGTGACCATTTCTGCTTTCATTTTTTAAATAGTTGGAAAGATGTAGTGACAATTGGCATTGTTTAACATGAGCAAAAGGACTTTGAAAAGAATATTCATTAAAAAAGTCTTAAGAGATTCGGAATAGGGTGTCTCCCTCTCCCTCTCTCTCTCACAGCCGTCGC